>CAUZXS010004307.1:137500-163578 GCA_963585895.1 Sepioteuthis lessoniana | reverse complement strand
AGGTGTCATGCATCCGCATAACTATATCCTACAGGGCAAGAATTAGATTATATATATATATATATATATATATATATATAGTCATCCACAGACAGATCTGTTTCGTTCTATCAGAACTCATCAGTGTGGCTAGACATACTAGCTTCCCGTAGCTGGGATCGAAACCCGGTTGACTCAAACGCCAATCCAAGACCCTACCCCTCAGCCCGAGGAACCAGCAGCAGCGAAGTAAATCTTAAACGGTTATGAATCACAATTACTATTGTTTACATACATCCTCTTAACGGCTATATATATATATATATATATATATAATACTCTGTTACATTTGATATATATGTATACATGTATATGACTATGTTTTATTTCATATGCATAAACATGCTTTATATATTTTTATGTCTCAAAATTGATGCAACCTATTATCATGATAATGATTTGTAACTGAGACAAGAGTAATGGAGGTCCTTTAAAAAAAAGGGATCCTTTGAGCCAGCAACATCAAATGAATGATGTTGCTTTTTATTGTTATTATATCAGCTTCCAGCACATGCAATCATCTTTTGAGTTTCTTGTCACATGCAATCGTCTTTTGAGTTTCTTGTCACAGTAATAAATCATTATCATATTAATGGGCTGCATCTATTTTGAGACAGTTTTGAATGACTTTGTTTCCAAATAAGTAGTGACGCAAAATATTTTTCCTCTCTTTTCCAAGGCTTTGTGGTCGAGAATTAATAGTTGTTATAGTATACTATTTTCAAATCTGAAACAAAAAAGAACACATTATTAGTTGAAAAGTTAATAACAGTCATATAGGCTGCATTGATATTGAGACACCTAATATATCTTATTTAAAATGTACATTTTATATATGTATATATTGATTTTTTATCTTATATATATATATATATATATATATATATATACAGAGTGCGGAAGAAAAAAATGACAGCCATATCAAGAAAATTTGATGTTATCTTCTTATTTTGTTGTTTATTTTTCAAAATTAAAATTTATTTTATTTTACAATAGAGTCGTTTAATATAACACAAGAATATTCCTAATTTTGCTTCGACACCATATATATATAATATTATATATTAGATATATATATATATATATCAAATAATAGCCCTTACGGTAAAAAAAAAACTGGCAAGTGATTTGAAGCTGAAAATATACAACGAATCACTACCAAGGGGGAAAATATATATATTAGAAAAAAAAGAAAAGGCCAACCTTGTCATACCAACTGAAAAAAATCAAAAGACACGCAATTGGTTGGTCAAAAGAAGAAAACACCGTTAGGGCTACTAAACTACAATGCAAAACGTGCTCAATACTGAGTAGAGTAAAATAGTATCGATAATTACTTTGTGAGTCAGGAACTAACCTACTATAGTTTTGCCTAAGTGACTCATCAAAGTACCCTGATGGACTCACAAAGTAATTATCGATACTATATATATATATATATATATATATATGAAGGGACAGAAAATACCTTGAAAGTGACGCATGAACTGAACGTAGTTGTACATTATTTCGCTATTGCTGACACTATCCTAACTCAGTCTGGTTTTAGAGTGACTGATTTATTTCCTGTAGGTGGGTGTTCTGGTGTTTTCCATCAAGTTTGCCTACTTACGTGATGTCTTTGGGGAAAACTAACTTCAGTTGGAATTGCTGAAATTCTTCCAGAAGCTTTTAACGAAGAAGCCTTAGCTAAAGGACAAGTGTGCGGGTGGTATTCGCATACCAAACCTGATGAAAAGTTACTTGAAGACACTCTACGATCTTACTGACCTTCAATAAGCGGAAATGGCAAAAATCTTGAAAAATGTTCCACACCCAAACAATAAGGATTATCATCAGATCATTGATGAGATATCTGATGTGAATGGTTGGTTTTGGGATTCTTACAACCCTTATGTTAAATGGTTTCGTTAGGTTTCTTCGCTTAATGGCATATCAACCCCTATGATTTATCTAATGCCAAAGTCATCCTTATAGAAGGCGAGTAGTAATACTATTTAACCGATAGTTAAGAAAATAAGAGAGTTCATACCTTTTCCGAAGGTATTACTTCGACAGTGAACGTAATTGCGCGACTAGGCTTCGAACTTGCTTCCTACGAGTTCACAATCCAGTATGTTAACACCTACACCACGGGAACCTTCCCTGAAAATGTTAACTGATTTGAAAATGAAACGCATTTTCTCCTAAGTTGTTACCGGTGCCCTTATATATATATATATATATATATATATATATATAACAGTCATATAGGCTCCATTGATATTGAGACACCTTATCATATTTACCCAACCCCTCCGCTCGGGCAGGATATGACACAAGGTCAATTTTTAAGCGGAGTTTAACAGGTTTGAATTCTCCTAGACTAGTTGACTCACCAAGGCTGAAGAACCTAGTCTGCCCTACGTATTTAGACACCTTATATATCTTATTTAAAATGTACATTTTGTATATGCATATATTAATTTTTTATCTTATATATATATATATATATATATATATATATATATATATATTGTCATCTGCAGACAGATCTGTTTCGTTCTATCAGAACTCTTCAGTATATATAAAAGTAAAGTTGGCGACAATAGTCGAGGGCGACCCGAAAGGCTCCCTTTTCAATAGCTTCCACACCGCTACTTCGTTCTCTAGAATCCTCCACTTTACCCTTGATCCATACCTTATAATACTGAGAGCTAAATAAGAAGGTATCAAGTACCATTTTTTGACTCGGGATGGGATTGAACCCCGATGTATCGGGCCATTTGCGAACACTCTACGCACAAGTCAATATATATATATATATATATATATATATGGGTGTGTAAAGAGAGAGACAGAGTGCTCAAATACTAGCCAGTAGAGCAAGATAAAACCTAAAATGAATATTTTTTTTCTCATATCTACATGTCAACTTCAAACTAAGTCTTTAGAAAAAATACACTCATCAAATGAAACATATTGAGTGAACAATGGACTGATAAATACTCAATATTTTTCCTACAATGCAAAAAAAAATTACTGCATGGTGTAGAAAAGATATTCGTAAACAAGAACATCTTAAAAAAAGAAATCAAATACTTTTCATTATTCTTTTTTAACCAAAGATGTATTAAAGAAAAAATCTGCAGCCTGATTGAATTTTTTCCAAGTTGTGACAGTGTCAGGAATACTGTATGAATGCACCACCTGGACCCAAACGAAATGCTTTGAGAGAAAGCTGGATGAGAACTATACAAGAATACTACGAGCTGTTTAGAACACCCCCCAAAACACCCTCCAATCTCATAGACAATCCAAGTAAGACGAATAAGACATGCAGGGCGCCACTGGAGAAGTAAGTATTTGTCGTGCACCCCAACAAACGGGCTAGTGTGGCACAAGGCCTTTTTAGGTGGGTCCGAGCACAGGACTGTAGCCAAGATATGTCTGGCATTCCCTAGAATACCTCGGGCCCCGTCGGCATTCCCTAAATGTGGCGTCTCAGGCTCCGGGTGATAAACCTAGCCCCTCCGGGTTAGAGCCTGGGGGGGGGGTTGGCATGCGTGATATGAATGCCGGCTTCCTGGAATCAATGTTTGACGGCTTCGACCGACAGCCACCGGAACCAAGACATACTCGACATGATCCGTGTACCCGTGAACACGGTCAGTTGAAGCATGTCCCAGCCTAGCGGCCAGAAAATGATATATCTCACAATACTGCTGGAGGAGTAAGGAGGAACCCATATGCAGTGTTCTTTTATCATATTTACCAACCCCTCCGCTCGAGTAGGATATGACACAAGGTCAATTTTTTTAAGTGGGGTTTAACAGGTTTGAAATCAGAGTTTTCCTTCTCCTAGACCTATGCAGTGTTCTTTTATGGATACCTACATATGGTCTACCAGCAACGACTTGAAAGAGTCAGTTCTGTGTGGACACTGGATGTAGTCTGGAGGACCTGACAAGAGCGATGGACGATAGGAACAGATGGCGAAAGAAAGTCAGGGAACTCTTTCTTATCCGTATGACTTGATAATAAGGAGGACTATATATATATATATATATATATATATATATATATATATGTGTGTGTGTGTGTGTGTGTGTGTGTGTAATTTTTAAATGGAGGAATTGATATTATGTTAGAATTACCATAAGAAAATCCGGCAAACACCTATATGCGACATACGGAGCACTGAACAGCTGCTTCGACTTTATTAGGTCTCATCAGCTGTACACACCGTGATCTCCGCCA
This sequence comes from Sepioteuthis lessoniana, assembly GCA_963585895.1. NCBI lineage: Eukaryota > Metazoa > Mollusca > Cephalopoda > Myopsida > Loliginidae > Sepioteuthis > Sepioteuthis lessoniana. The sequence goes on along the minus strand of CAUZXS010004307.1, from coordinate 159,300 downwards.
CTGGAGATCGAACCAACAACCATAGTATACAGAAGCCGAAACTCTACCACTCTATATATATCATCAAAGATATTCTTGTTTATGAATAAGGGAATGAAATCTGAATCGAGTGAAAGTTAAAATCACCTGAAAGATTAATAGTTGTTAGCAATAACAACATTGGAACTTCTGTTTATTTATCTTTTTTATTTTATCTCATTTCATTTTGAAGTAAATGATATTTTTCATACATTTTTCGGAGTCGACTTGAGAAATATAAAAACAAATTACGCCCAGTTAGCTGGAGCTGTAGAATATGCCGATTGCACCCATGCAAAAGTGTCAGACTCTCCTCCCAAAGAGGCTTCCTGTTGGCCGTAAGTGGCGGCCCGTAATGTTTCAGAACGGTATCCTAGTGGCTGGGTCGCCACAGTGGTCATATGACCTGTAACACTCAATTTTGGCTCTTACTGGGCAAGACGGACGGTCTGAGAAGCCCAATCCGATCTATCAGTTGGTCGTGTCAAGCACTAGCACCTAATATGAGTGTCCTGACTGTATTCCTGAAATTGCTCTTGAGGAAAGCAAATACCCAACCCAATTTTATCTTAACGCCACTACTCACGGATATTGAAAGTTTGAAAAAATAACTTTCTAATTTTCAGTTTCATTTAAGAAAATAAAAAATTAAAGATAAAATTGAATATAATTCTGTAGATATAAGATCACTTAGTTAAATACGCTGATGATGGTTTACTGTAAAAACCGAAATGTTTAACATTGGTAAATACTTCAATTATAAATAAAATCATTCTCTGAATTACTAGTTTTTTTTCATATTTGTATATTTACACACTGTCAGATATACTTCCATATATATATATATATAGAGAGAGAGAGAGAGACAGCAGTTTTTTGTTAATGTTTCTTTGGGTAAAAAATAACAGATAAGGAAGAATATATGATGTTTTATAAGATTTTTTGTTTACGAATAAGTGCACGGAAATTCAGATCAAATGAAAGTTAAGATCATGTTTGTTGTAAATTACTAGGTTATAGGCTTAAAATTATTTTCTCATAGAGAATTAGTTTTCTACGCTTTTCAGGATCGACTGGAGAAGTATAGTGATTTACAGAACTTTTTGCTCACGTAGTGCGAATTGAGACTCGAGCTCACTCGTGAAGGTTTGCCAGTCTTGTTAACCATTAGACTGAGGCTCCCTACAGGAGAAATGTAAAAATAAATTGGACCACTATTGAAAATGGCGAAAGCGTTCCAAACCCGGACCACACCGTTTGCAAGTCTTTGAATAGGCAAACTGACTCCCCAGCAAAAAAGTAAAAACAATATCCCTTATTTGGCAGAAATTATCTTTTTCTATCCATAATGCAATGAGAAAATAAAATAACTAAATAAAAACAAAAAAATGGTCCAGTCGGCTGGGGTTGTAGAATACACTGACTCCCCCAATGAGTGTCCTAGACATGACACTTAACAAATCTGATTGGTGAGGCTTCGGTAATGTGTAGCTTTGGGGAATGTGGAGTTCTCATTCACTGCCATCGCTCCCAAGTCCACTCAGGCCTGGAGTGACAGCACCTGATAGGCTCTTATTTATGAGTCAAATAGAACTAAAGTGTAATTGTTTGAAATTAGCTGTTTTTCCATTTAACTATGTGTAAACAAAGAACTGTGTATTTGTGCTAAACGGAATTGTTTGAAATAGAAGTGTTTTGACATTTAACTGTGTAAACAAAACTGTACTTATACTAAACTGAATCGGCTGAAACTTTTATCAAAATGACTTAATTCGGCGTTAAATGGTCCAAAAAGGGTGGATACGCTGTAAATCAAACCAACCAACCAACCGACCGACCGAACGACCGACCAACCAACCAACCTACCAAAAAAATTAATTTATTTGGTTCAATTTATTGACCTGCCATGTTGGCAGGAGTTAGAATACGCTGACTGCAGCCTCTGAAAAGAAGTAAGAACCCCCCACCACCACCAAAGGGTGTTATCCTGGGTATGGTAGAAAAATAAATCTGATGGTTAGGCTCCAGTTCTGGGAAGAATTGATTGATTTTTTTGTTTAATGGCATATCAACCTTCTTAGATTATTTAATGCCAAAGCCATCTTTCTAGAAGAACAGTAATGGTACGATTAAGGCATAGCTAAGGGAGTGCATACTTTTCCCAATGGTATTTGCCTGGTATTTGTGTGACTGAAGTTCGAACTCGCTTATTGCGATTCTGCAGCCCACTTCTTTAACCATTACACCACGAGGAGTGTATAGAGTCATCATATACCTGTAAATTGTATTAAGAATTATTAATTTAGGTAAATTATAACTTTAGTCAAAATTATAACCTCAAATATACCGGCCCATTGGCCCAGTGGGGAGAGTGTTCGCCAATGGTACAGGAGACCTGGGTTCAATCCCAGGTCGCGTCATACCAAAGACTTTAAAAATGGTACTTGATACCTCCTTGCTTAGCACTCAGCAATATAAGGTATGTATCAAGGGTAAAGTGGAGCAATCCAGAGAAAGGAGTAGCGCCCCCCCTTCACCTCAGTATAGTAGCTATTGAAAAGGGAGCCTTCCGGTCGCCCTCGACTAAGATCGCCAACTTTACTTTTTTATAACCTCAAATAACAATCCTTAATACAATTTACGGTTATATGATTAACATTATCATTTTTAGATACTTGAAACAATATAAGTTTGTGAAAATTATTCGTAATTAGAATAATTAATTAAAGATATAATTGTTGACTCAAGATTATCACATTTACAGAAGTTATTAATATCAGATTTGTTGTTATCATTATTAGCATTAGATACGAATACTTGATATCATAAAACTGTAAATTGTATTAAGAATTGTTATTTGGGGTTATAATTGTTGACTAAACATTGTTATAATTAGATACTTGTGTAACGTAATGGCCAAGGGATTTCAGTTCATGCCTTTGAGTTTAGTTAGGCTGAGAACCTTTCAGCTCAGCACATGGGTTAGTTAGGAGCAAACCTTGAGGTAGGTGGTAACGCCCGCGTGGGGCGGACGTGCCACTCAGAGATGTCACAATAGCCCGAGATGACGGAACGGGGTGACAGGGTGCGGGTGACATCACGCACCGGAGGTTTGTGGGAGATTTAAGGAAAAGTTAGGGAGTTGAAATTAGACGCCGGACGGAGGAGGATCGACTTTTGGAGCTCTCAGACGGGAGGCGAACTTGCGCCCTAGGGGGGCCGCTCGAGATGAGGGACAAATGAATGAGCCAGCATAGAAGATTGTGTCTCTCCTCCCTATGTCGAAACCTTTAACTCAAAGTTAATAAAAAGGTTTCGTACCTGAACAAAAAGTCGTTACGTGTTTTCGAATTTCGAGATTCATATGTTCCATTAGCGAACACTCTAACCATCATGCCAATGTCCGGTGCGTATAAATAGTAGAGGTGCCCGTGGTGTAATGGTTATCGTCGCAGGATATGGACACGGCGACACGAGTTCAAATACTGGACGAGACTGATTGCATTTCACATAGCACTAATACCCTTGGGAAAGGTATGAATCCAAATATTCTCCCTCCAGCTATGGGTAAATAGTAGGGCAGACTGTGTTCTTCAGCTTTGGTGAGGCAACTTGTCTAGGAGAAGGAAAACTCTGAATTCAAACCTGTTAAACTCCGCTTAAAAATTGACCTTGTGTCATATCCTGCCTGAGCGGAGGGGTTGGTAAATATGATAAATAGTAGACGGGTTTCTTTGGTCTCAATTGGATGAACAATCAAGAAGAAAAACTAAATTCAAACCAATTGTACAACAATTAAAAATGATTGAGAGGTCAGTTAAGTACGTAGTTGAATCCCAGGTAGCAATGATCATGTATTTATCTATCAAAACAATTATCGTTGTTGGACATAGACTCGACGATTTGAGCTCCAGTCCTAGATAAGTCTCTTTGTGTTTCGCTCTGTGTTTGCGCCCTTGAAAAGACGTGAATTCCTCTCTTCTCTACCTCACTATGTATAGGCAAAATAGTAGACCAGATTGTACCCGCACGACTTTATAAGATAATGAAAACTTCTGAATTTAAATCATGTAAAGCGTTTGTATTTACCAAAGCCCTCCACCACAGCTAGATGCGACTTGAAAAGTTTATCCAAAAAGTGTGGCTTGTTCTACGCAAGACTTTACCTCTATAAACACATCACCTGTGTTGGTAGTCCATCGGCTCCCATCTTTTACTGAACTGTGGGGATCTCAAATGTCATGGGAATATATATATATATATATATATATATATATATATGGGCATTTTTTGTCTTAAAAAAGGCAGACAAGGAAGAATGTTTGAATTTTTAGATTATTTACTCATTTATTTTGTTATGAATATGAGATCTTCGGTTTCGATTTTTGTTTAATGGCACATCAACCTTCGTGGGGTATTCCATGCCAAAGCCATCCTTGGAGAAGAAAATTGCTGGAAACACTTAACTCATAGTTAGTAAGATAAGCTTTCCTAAGGTTATTTGTCCGAAAGTGAACGTAATAGCATCACAGGAGTTCGAACTGCACGTTAACCACTACGCCACTGGGAGTTCCCCTATGAAGAAGAAAGCAAAAAGAATAATTAGCCAAAAAAGAATAATTGCCAAAAGAAAAAAGAGAAGACTAGGGTATAGAAACTTATAGCGAGACAAGAAAAGCAAAGAGAGAGAGACAGGGACAGACAGAGACAGAGAGACAGACAGAAAGAGATGGAGTTTGGGTTGGGTTTTATAGCATATCAACAATTGTAGGTCATTTAATGCCAGATCCTCTTTATACATATATATCAAATATATATGATTTAATTTGCTTTGGTTTTATGACATAGCAACCATTCTTGGTTATTTAATGCCAAATCCTCTTTATACATATATATCAAATGTATATGATTTGGTTGGGTTGGGTTTTATGGCATATCAACTATTGTAGGTTATTTAATGCCAGATTCTCTTTATACATATATATTAAATATATAGGGTGTGATTTGGTGATTTGGTTGGGTTTTATGACATATGTACCATTGTAGGTTATTTAATGACAAATCCTCTTTATACATATATATTAAATATATATGATTTGGTTTGGTTAGGTTTTATAGCATATCAACCATTGTACATTATTTAATGCCAAATCCTCTTTATACATATATATTAAATATATAGGATTTGTAAACACATTTTGTAGATACCATTTTTAAATGAGCCTATGATCATTTTTTATTTGCACTGAGTTAAATGGTTTCAAGCATTTCTATCAAACACGAATAATTCTATTTACTATTAACCATTTGTTTGCACACATTTAAATGAATATACATGTATGATTTGTGAGTGAATAGTTTGTCAGTAAGTTCATATTTAAATGAGTTAGAACTAATTTATTTGCACACTAGTATTACTATAGTTTCTACACAGTTAAATGATTTCAATTATTGATACCTTACACTTATAATTCTCATCAGTATTAATCATTTATTTGGAAACAGTGAAATGGTTACAAGTATTGCTATTTAACACTAATTATTCAATTCAATGTTACACATCCGTTTGCAAACAGTTAAATGGTTCTAAGTATTGCTATGTATCACAAACAATTCAATTAAACATCAGTCATTTCTTTACAAACAGTTAAATGGTCAAACAGTTCTATTTCTAGCTATTCAATTCAGCATATATCATTTACTTTCAATCAGTTTAAATGTCACACAGTTCTATTTGACCCATAGATAGGACCCTATAGATTGCTACCACTCCGGGTCAGAATGGACCTTGGAGCAATGGCAATGGAGGGTACTCTACGTTCCCCAAAGCTCCAAGACTGGAGCCTCACCATCCGATTGTTTAGTATCATATAAGGACACTCGGTGGGTTGGTTCTTACCCCTCTGCAGAAATGATGTCGGTGTATTCTACAGCTCCACTCGACTGAGAGAAAGAAAGAGAGACAGAGAGACAGAGAGAGACTTGCATCTCATTTTATATATAATTAGATTATTTATTTTAAAATTAGAAACCGGCTCATTGGACAAGTGAGTAGAGTGATTGTCCATGGTCCGGGAGACATGGGTTCAATCCCAGATCGCGTCATACCAAAGATTTTTAAAATGATACTTGATACCTCCTTGCGTAGCACTCAGCAATATAAGGTACGTATCAAGGGTAAAGTGGAGAAATCCAGGGAAAAGAGTAGCCCCCTCCCCTACACCTTAGTGTAGTAGCTATTGAAAAGGGAGCCTTCGGGTCGCCCTCGACTACGGTCGCCAACTTTACTTTTATTTACTTATTTGAAAATTCTAACCAGAAGGAGTGTCTGGAGAAAATATTATTTGGGTGAGGGTGTAATCTGTTCTTTTATTGGTTGAGTAGTTGGTTGATTATTTGGTTGGTTGGTTGGTTGATTGCTTGGTTTATTGATTGGTTGTTGGTTGATTGGTTGGTTGGAGTATTTGTAGAGTGGTTCATTGGTTGCTTAGTTGGTTTGCAGCATGAACTTTTTTTTTTTTTAGTTATTTAATACCAAAGACCGTTTTTGCCTCTTTTTTTTTTTTACATTATTGTTTTATTTTACCAATGAAGAAATAAATAAATAAATGAATAAATAAATAAATAAATAAAGTTGAGATACAAAGAAAAAAGAAAAAACCTGGAAAGAAAAAAGAAAGCAATTCAAGACGCTAAGAAAGAAAGAAAGAAAGAAAGAAAGAAAGAAAGAAAGTTTTACGAAGACAGAAAATGAAAAAAAGAAACAAAGAAAGTTAAGATGCAAAGAAAAAGCAAAAAACCTGGAAAGATGAAAAGAAAGCAATTCAAGATGCTAAGAAAGAAAGAAAAAAAAGAAAGAAAGAACATTTTGCGAAGACAGAAAATGAAAAAAGAAACAAAGAAAGTTGAGGTACAAAGAAAAAAGAAAAAACCTGGAAAGAAAAAAGAAAACAATTCAAGAATCTAAGAAAGAAAGAAAGAAAGAAAACAATTCAAGAATCTAAGAAAGAAAGAAGAAAGAAAGAAAGAAAGTTTTACGAAGACAGAAAATGTCAGCAAAGAAAGTTGAGATACAAAGGAAAAAAGAAAAAACCTGGAAAGAAAAAAAGAAAGCAATTCAAGATGCTTAGAAAGAAAGGTTTGGTTTCTTTGTTTAATGGCATATCAACTCATTGTAGGTTATTTAATGCCAAAGCCATTCTCCTAGAAGAACATTAGTGGTACTATTTAACCCATAGCTGGGAGGATAAGGGGGTTCATACCTTTCCCAAGAGTATTTGCGCGAAAGTGAACGTAATAGCGCGACTGGATTACGAACTCGCGTACTACGATTCCGCAGTCCATCGCTTTAACCATTACACCTCGAGGACACCCCCAGAAAGAAAGAAAGAAAGAAAGAAAGAAAGAAGTATTCCAATTTAATACTAATAATTTATAGTCGACATAGTCGAGGGTGACCCGAAGGCTCCCTTTTCGATAGCTACTACACCAAGGTGTAGGGGAGGGCGCTACTCCATTCCCAGGATTGCTCCACTTTACCCTTGAACCGTACCTTATAATGCTGAGTGTTAAGCAAGGTGGTATCGAGTACCATTTTTAAAGTCTTTGGTATGACTCGACCTGGGATTGAATTTATACACCATCGTATTGTTGCAAGTATTCCGATTACACACAACTAATTTATGCATAATTATATAATTTCAAATAACTGTTCTTATTTAATAATTATAATTATTAGTTTGCAAAAAGTTATATGCTTTTTAGTATTACTATCAAATACTAATAATTTGCACCAAGTTATATACTTTCATTTATTGATATATTTTCAATGAACCAATAGTAATTATCCAAAGTAAACAATTATAGCGTCAAATAACTATTTTTAAGATGGGGGGGAGTTCCTGTGATGTTATGGCCAACGTGCTGGACGACGAAATCGTAGTATCCAAGTTCGATCTCCAGTCTCGCAAATACGTTCACTTTCGGACTAATACCCTTAGGAATGGTATGAAACTCCTTATCCTCTCCCCAGCCACCGATTAAATAGTACCATCAGCGTTCTTCTACAAAGATGGCATTGGCATTGAATAACCCACAAAGGTTGATATATCATTAAACAAAGAAGCCTAATCGAGCCAAAATGTTCTTATTATGAATAATTTGCATAGTTATATAGCTTCAAGTATTCCTATCAAATATTAATAATTCACATACCCTGTGTGGTGAGTATGAGCGCACGTGCGTGCGTGTGCAAAAGGCGCATGCGTGAACGTTGTTTTATTGTTGTTTTTTGTTTGTTTGTTTGTTTTTTTTTTTTTGTTTTGTTTGTTTGTTTTTTGTCCCATTAAATAAAAAACAGATTTATCAACATACCGATTTTATTTGTACGCATTTTTTCGCGATGTACTCATTTCCCCTCTACGTCTCCAAACATCTTTTCTTCTAAAATCTCTTGTAATGAAAATGGGAAGGAGGTGAAGTTGTCGGGGGCGACACGGTTCTCCTATCTCTGAATTCCCGTCAACCGGTGCTAGTCACGGTACAATTAGCAGACGACACGCCATTCGCGTCTTTTCGCGACATTTGTGCCCCTGCGTTCATATCTTTGGCCACCGGGCTCGAAACGGAATTTAAGAAAAACCCAAGAAAGAAAGAAAGAAAGAAAGAAAGAAAGAAGGTGATGACACAAGAGAAAATCTTTCAAAGAAAAAATAAGGAAGAAAGACTAAATGCAAAGAAACACTAAATTCAAGGAAAGAAAGAAAGAAAGTTGAGATATGAAAAAAGGAAAAAACCTGGAAAGATAGAAAGAAAGCATTTTAGGATGTTTAAAAAGAAAGAAAGAAAGAAAGAAAGAAAGAAAGAAAGGCAACATTCCTATCTTTCCTTCAGAATAAAAAATGCCCAGTTTGTACCGGTGGTCCTTATTTGATTAACACCAATCAGGGTTTGATGGCCCCTGAAGACGAGTCGAATGAGATTAGGGGTTAAAGAAAAGGCGTTAAAAATGGATGTGAAAAGGGAAAAGTAAAAAAAAAAAAAAAAAAATCATAAGACCTACTAATAAAGTCCCTCTCTCTCTCTCTCTCTCTCTCTCTCTCTCTCTCTCTCTCTCTCTCTCTCTCTCTCTGTTTCTCAATAGTATTTGTCACTACCGATTCTAACTGATGGAGCGCCAACGTCTTAGAGTGAGAATTAAACTTTTTGAAAATGTCACAGAACTACGAAAGAAGGCCTACCTCACGTCCCAGACATTTGCACTCTTCTCACTGGCGCCAGTGATTGATGTTCAAGTGTAGATTAAAGGCCAGGATTTTGAATTTTGATTCTATAGCATGCAGACCCTCCTCCGTGAGGAAGATTATCTTAACAAAACCTTTTTACTAGATATTCTCCCTCGTTTAGCCTCGTACCACACTCAGCTACGTGTAATAAATGACTGCCTTCGGTGATATTATTCTTAGCGAGCTAAATGAACAAATCATTTTTGGTAAGTTCAATTCTTATTGGCCTTGGGTCAAACTTAACTAAGTTCGTTAAATGAAAAATCGAAAAATACAAACGAAAATATGGGGTCTATACACGCATTTTTGTTCATTCTGGGTAATGTTCTCAGATTCAATAATGCAAACGGATTTCTTTCAATAAAATAAAATAAATGGGGTAAGTTGGGTAATTTAGTTTGGTTTGGTTTGGTTTGGTTTTATGGAACATCAACCATTGCAGGTTATTTAATGCCAACTCCGGTTTATTTATACATATTAGACATATATGACTTGTAAACATTCGTTAACAAAGTTAAATGCTATGCTTCCAAGTATTGCTATGTATCACTAACAATTCAATTAAACATCAGTCATTTGTTTACACGCAGTTAAATGATCAAACAGTTCTATTTCTAACAATTCAATTTAGCACAAGTCAACAAAGTTAAATGCTTCCACGTATTGCTATGTATCACTAACAATTCAATTAAACATCAGTCATTTGTTTACACGCAGTTAAATGATCAAACAGTTCTATTTCTAACAATTCAACTTAGCACAAATCAACAAAGTTAAATGCTTCCAAGTATTACTATGCTTCACTAACAATTTAATTAAACATCAGTCATTTGTTCACACAAAGTTAAATGATCAAACAGTTCTATTTCTAACAATTCATTTCCTGTTATATGATTTTTAAATGAATAGTATGTATGTATGTATAAAGACGATTTGGCATTAAATAACCTACATGGGTTGATATGTTATAAAACATAATCAACCAACAAAGCAAACAGAAAGACGGCCAAGTCGGCTGGGGCTATAGGATACACCAACTGTATCGCCGCAGAGGGGTAGGAGCTGCCCCCAACTAGTGTCTTGATATGACTCAAAACAATATGATAATAAGGCTCCAAAAATGTTGGAGCTTTGGGGAATGTGGAGTACCCCTTCATTGCCATTGCTCCCAGGTCCACTGTTGGCCTGAGTGGTTGCATTTGATAGTGTCCTATCTCTAGGTCACATAGAGCTGTTTGACGTTTGAACTGAGTGCAAACAAATGGCAAATGTTTACTTAAATTTGGTGATAACTGACAGGAATTATTGCTTTCAGCGTGATTTGAGTTTAAATGATCGTGCTAGCTTAGTTTAATGAAAATACATAGGACTCCTTCCAGTACCTGCTTTTTTTAAGTGGTCACCCACCTAAGATCAGAGCTGGCTTATCGTTGCTTAATGTTGTAACTCAAGCGAGTACCGAGGCTTTCAGTGTGATTAGACTGTAAGTCAGGCAACGTATTCTATTTGATGGCATATAAGAGCCCAACTCTATATACATTTAATATTATGAGTCAACTTGTTTAGTTCCCGTTCTAGCAGACGTCCATGATGATATTGATATTTCAGTTTAGGAAGGGGTAAAGAAGTTCACCGAGGTTCCACACCCCCCATAAAGTTTTCGTTCAGTTGTTTTACTCTCCAATTTTGAGAAGATTTAGAGCAATGCTCTAATAGAAATTTAACTAGGATGTGCCGTTTACGATTACATACATGATGGCTGTCGTCTCGGTTTCGAGCGTGACCACCTCCTTTATCTCATGTCCTTCTCCCCTCCCCTACTCCCCCTTAATGTGTTCGTAGGTGACTCTTCAGGCCAGCCAAGCTGCGACAGTTTTTTGCCACATAATTGGTACAACCGATCAGTTTTGTTTGCAGTGACATTATTTGGTTGCAAGAGAGATTTTGTACATTTATGCAGATGGCTTTTGAGACCAGCAAGAGATAGGCTCAATTTTCCACATAGTCAGGTCTTATGCAACCAGTACCATGTAACCCATTACTGCCTGCCGCATGATCGGGTCACCGGTGACTAAACTGGTGTCCCCACATGCTCTGTCTAGTGAGAAGGGTGGCTAGTCTCCCAGAAGGAAAAAAAAACAATACCTTACGATTACATACATATATACATACATACATAATGAGAATTTTCGTAGAATATCAGGTTTATTCAGAAAGTATCTCTGCCTTGTCGGCTAGGGATGAAAAATATGCCGACTGCACCTCTACTGATCGATGAGACACCCGCAACGGGTGTCCTGGGTATAATAATATTTACCAACCCCTCCGCTCAGGCAGGATATGACACAAGGTCAATTTTTAAGCGGAGTTTAACAGGTTTGAATTCAGAGTTTTCCTTCTCCTAGACAAGTTGCCTCACCAAGGCTGAAGATCCCAGTCTATCCTACTATTTACCCATAGCTGGAGGGAGAATAATTGGATTCATACCTTTCCCAATGGTATTAGTGCTATGTGAAATGCAATCAGTCTCGTCCTGTATTTGAACTCGTGTCGCCGTGTCCATTTCCTACGACGGTAACAATTACACCACGGGTGTCCTGGGTATAATACTAAACTGCATATGATGGTGAGGCTCCGGTATTGCAGTTTTGAGGAAATGGGGTAGACTCCTTCATAACTATTACTCCCAGGATCTCTCTGACCGGGAGTGGTCTTTGCTGTTGTTATATTTTGACCTTCGACCCGGCCCAAAATGCCATCCAAAGTGATGCACCGGAAGGAAGTGACACATTCCAATGGCCAGTAATCGAAAGAGATCGCGTGGGTGGATTTGGCTGATGAAATGGGACAAGGTAAAGCCCATGATACACTCATAGACTGACGCACCGGAAGAGAGTGACCTCTGAACTGCATGACAGTTATTTCTGCTTGATGACGATTAAACATTCGATTTCAAAGATCGAGTGGGCGATCGTGTGGGCTTTGAATTATTATATAATGCAGTCAAGACGGAAGTCAAGTGACAGTTGGAGTTGGCAGTTGCAGTAGAGTTGGAGTCGGAGTTAAAGACGAGATGTGGTAAGAAAAGCCACACCCGGCCGAGGGAGCCCTCGGGAACCCCGATGAAGTTTGGGGTCCAGAGAAGATGCTGATAAGATGCAGTAAAGGAAGCCAGCACCCAGCAGGGTGGACCCAAGGGCCTCGGGATGAGCATCAGAAGAACGAGAAAGACACAAAGTTGCCGGCCATAAGAGTGGGAGTCAAAATATTGCAGTTATGTTCGATCACCAACTCCCTCTCACACGCAAACCTTGAGTAACCCTTTTCGAACCCTTGCAATAAAGTGAGAGGTAAATATTTTGTTAAAGAAGTCTTCCTGCGTGCGTCTTTATCATTGCGTCAGTAAGAATATAACACTGTTAGGGTCAGATCTATCAGTCGAATAAAACTATTTAATCATTTACTAAAAACCATTTAACGATGTGCGAGCAAGTGATTGATATTGAATAGAATAATTAAGAATTATCAACGTTAGATAGTAATACTAGAAACAATTTAACTATGTGAAAACAATTGATTGATATTAAACAGAATTATTAGTATTTGATAGGAATACTTGAAACCTCTTAACCGTGTTCAAGCGAAAGAATAAATTAAATAGAATCATTAATAATAGATAATAGTACTTGAAACAATTTAGTGTCCTTTATATTACATTAAACTGCATCTGATGGTAAGACTCCAGTCTTAGAGTTTCGGGAATGTGAAGAATTCCTTCATTACTCTTACTCTGAGGTCCACTCTGACTTGGACTGGTAGTACCTGTCAAGGTCCTACCAATAATTCAAAGGAAACTATTCAATCTTTGACTTGGGATTTATATTAGTCGTTATTTGAAACAGTACAGCTCAATGCAAGTTGTACGTATTAAATAGATGATGAATATAAATACTTCATGAATAGAATTATTAGTGTTAAATATCAATGATTGAAACTATTAAACTGTGTGCAAACTAAATACCTCTATTTTATTTAAAAGATTTCCAAAAAAAACTTTTCTCTTTGAAATCAGATACATAACCATTCAACTGAGCTCAAACAAATGACTGATATGAAATTGAATTCTTAGCGTGACATAGCAAGACTTGAAACCATTTAGCTGTGGGCAAATGAATGATTAATATTAAATAGAATTATTTGTGTTAAATAGCAATACTTGAAACCATTTAACTGTGTGCAAACAAAACATTAATTTCAAATAGTGTTAAACAAATATGCTTTAACTCATTTAAAAATAAAGTTACCGATAACTATTCACTAACAAATTATATATACATATATATATATATACGGAAGGAAATTAAATCCGATAGTATGATTTGGTTGGCTGATTGTTTGCGTTTTATGGCATGTCAACCGATAGTATGAAGAAAAGTAAAAAAAATAAAATAAATAAAATAATCCAAATTTGATAGATTTATTTTGATATGGAACGTTTCGGTTATAATGACCTTCTTCAGGACTTTAAATTCTTGAAAAATGTTAAAATAGCAATGGATGTTTGATGAAATATTAGGAGAAAAGAAATTTTAACACTTTCCATGAATTTAAAGTCCTGAAGAAGGTTATTATATATTATTTTAGAGTAAATTCATAAAATTTGGATCATTTTGTTGTTTCTATATTTCTTCATATGTATATATATATATATGTGTGTGTGTGTGTGTGTGTGTGAGTGTGTGTGTGTGTGAAAGGAACGATTTGACCATTTAACCGTATGTAAACGAATAACTGATGTTTAATTGAATTGTTAATGATACATAGCAATACTTGGAACCATATATATATATATATATATATATTTCATTGAACATATTAGACATTTTTTGTCTACATATTTTTTGTTAATCCTTTCAAATTGTCTTATTGATCTTATGATATTCGGCAGGAATTGGTTGATAAATCTTCCATAATTATTTATTTCCGAAGTACTCCCTGCCCGACTTTGGGCCATGATCAGGGGAGGATGTATTACAAAAGTGATGTAACTTTTTTTATGTACATTACTACTTCATAAGAAGAGTGTCTGTTGTACTGTTGTAGTGTGTAGCGTTTACTTTTCAAATTTGTTTCTATAAATAGCGTCAGTAGCTAAAGACATTTAAGTACATTAACTCTGGTTTCAAAATAATTTCTGTTACGTTTTGGTGGTATGTTCCTAATATGTAGTGCCTTGAGAATCTGTAGTTTTTGCTTGTTATTTTGATGTTCGAATATTGTCGTATTTTCTGTATGAATTTTCCGTAATTCTGTTGTTGGGCATGAATGTTTTTTAAGTGCTGTGCTATGGAACTTGTATCAAAAAGGTGCATTGAAAGTCTCCTCGATAGGGTAGTTGAGGTTAAACCAACATATATATTATTATTTTCGGAAATACAATCTCCTAAAGGACATTTAAATTGATATATAACGTTGGTTTTTTTTGTTTTTGTTTTTGTTTTTTGTTTTTTTGCAAAACTCCAATCGAGGGAGAGGAATTATTTTTAATTACTAAGTTGGAGGTTTTAATTTTATTATAATACATAATAAGTTTTATTTTTTTATTAGGATCAGTTGGGAGTATGTTTTTATTAATCAGTGTTTTTTATATTTTTTCATCTGATTTATAATTGTAGTTCATTTGTTTACGGTAAAAAAAGTTTGATATATGTTTGTTAACTGGGTGGAGTAGTACAGTGTTTATTTTGTTGGTTAACATTTTTAATCATATGTTCATCAACAATATAGTTAGGAAACCCATTATTGATGAGAGCCTGTTTTAAGTTTTCTACCTCTTTATAAAATGTTATTTTCGAGGAGGAGATCAGGTTGGCCCGGGATATCAGGTTATTAATAATTGCTTTTTTATATCTGAAGGGGCATTCACTTTTAAAGTTGAGGGTACAGGAGTTATTATTAGAGAGTTTTTTTGTAAGAAGATGTAGTGAAGTTATTGTTGTTAGTATTAATGAGAACATCTAAAAAGGAAATTCTATTGTTTTTGTTTAGTTCATTAGTAAAGTTAAGAACCGAATTTTTTAGGAAGGTGTCTTGTAGTATGTTGATTTCGTTGATATTGTTAGCTAGAATAAGGATATCATCAACATATCTTAGGTATATTGGAGGTCCTTTTATTCTATTAAAAAATCTATTTTCGAGGTCGGACATGTAGAAATTACTGAAGATCGGACCCAGGACAGACCCCATAGATACCCCATCTGTCTGAACATGAATATTACCAAGATGGTCATGAAATAGAACTTCAGTTGTGCAGGTTAGGAGTAGTTTCAGAAGTATATTAGGGTTGATTTTAAGAAGAGGGAGAGATGGGTTATTATAAATATTATTTATGATAAAAAATGTCTATTATGTTCAATGAAATATGTATTAATGAAGAAATGCTGCCAATATATATATATATATATATAATATGCAGGTATAAACGGAATTTAGCATTAGATAACCCACAAGTGATGACATAACATAAAAAAAACGATCAAACAAAATTAATCTAGACTGAAGATGTATTTTGCAAGAGATAAATGAACAGTTAATGATCCATTTATTTTCTTAGAATAATCCTCTTGGTATTCAAGGACTGTTGAATACACCGACTGCATCTCTGCAACAAGTGTCCTGGATATGACACTAAAAAATCTGATGGTGAGGTTTCAGTATTGCTGGAGTTTTGGGGGAATGCAAAGCACCACTTCATTGCCATTGCTCCCAGGTCCACTCTGGTCTGGAGTGGTAGCACTTGGTAGGGTCTTATCTATGAGTCAAAATCGAACTTAGCCGTGGTTTCGAGAGTTTACTGTTTTTGCATTTAAACTGCATATTTATACTAAACTGAATTGTTTAAAATAGAACTGTTTTGACATATGAACTGCGTCCTTGTGCTTAAATGAATTGTTCGAAATAGAACTGTTTTGACATCTGAACTGCTAAACTGAATTATCTGAGATAAAATTGTTTTTACATTTAACTCTGTGTATCGTATAGTCGGCTGGGGCAGTAGAATACGCCGACTGCACCTCTGCGGAGGAGTACGACCTCTCCCTACCCTGGAGGAGAGTCCTGGATAAACACTAAACAATCTGATGGGGAGGTTCTAGTGACGCTAGAGCTTTAGGGAATGCAGAGCACCATTTCATTGCCATTACTCCCAGGTCCACTCTGGCACAGAGTGGTATCACCTGATAGGATCTTATCTTTCTAAACTGCGTACTCATGCTTAACTGAATTATTTGAAATAGAACGTTTTCAACATTGAAACTGTACTATGTTAAACTGAATTGTTCGAAATAGAACTGTTTTCACATTTAACTGAGTGTAAACAAAAACAATACTTATACTAAACTAAATTGTTTGAATTAGGAACTCTTTGACTAAACTGAATAGCTTGGAATTGAAATGTGTTAATTAAACTGTGTACTTATGCTAAACTGAATTGTTTGAAATAGAACTGTTTGTTTGTATAAAAATGGATTTGGCATTTAATAACCAACTTTTGTATCGTCGTAAAGAAAAGATACACAGTGAAATAGAATTAATGATTTATTAACTGAAGTGGTACAGTCCGACAAATATTATAAGTCTCGCGCCGTTGGTGTTACGTCCGAGCTCTCTGTATCTTTCTCTCTGCTTCCGCTTCTTTCCACTTCTCCGGGCTTGAAAAACACGGCGTCTTTTATACTTCCGCTATACCGGAAGTCACGTAGTACGAGCCACTATACAACACCTACAAAGGTTGATATAGTTGTATAGCCATGACCAACAATACAAACACATATGCATGCGAAATCATAGCGACGACACAATAACGACGAAATGATACAGGTCTTTTAGAAAAATATACCTCTCACTTTATTTGAAAGGGTTGTGTGAACGAGCAATTTACTTAGTCTCTTTTTTTCTTCTTTCCATCCAGCAAGTTGCAGTTTTTCCTTTGTTCTTTTTCTTTTTTCTGTTCTTTGTCGTAGGTCTTTCCTTTTCTTCTTTTTTCGCTGGGATTTTTCCAAATTTTCTCTCGCTTGCCTCCCAAGTGCCGCATTCTTTCTGTCTTTGGCCGCTTCGTGGATCGTCTACCCAGGTTCGAGTCACGCATGTGGCGTGAAAACTGACATCAGACACCAAATTAATAAAAACATGTTGTATACCCATGACCAACTATACAAACGCATATGCATGCGAAATCATAACGACGATACAATAAAGATGCAATGACACAGGTCTTTTAGAAAAATATACCTTTCACTTTATTTGAAAGGGTTGTGTGTGAGAGGGAGTTGGAGACCGAACAGAATTGCAACATATTGACCCCCACTCTTATGGCCATCAGCGTTTCTTTCCCGTTCTCCTGGGCTGCTCAACAGGGGACCTGCGGGCCCAGCCTCTCTGGGACATGTTCCTCAATCCAGCGTCTTTTCTCCAACTAGTCTGGTCTCCAAACAAACTGACTTCCTGTCTTCACCGAGTTATATAATAGTTCAATGCCCCCTTCTTCTTGTGGGCGTCACAATTGCACTTATTCAACCCATCCACGGTCAAGGTTATAATTCTGATATTCCTCGACCGGATGCACCTGTTATTTACATAGGTGCATTTCCTATTTTGACAGCCTGGCCGGGTCGTAGGTCAATATACAACAATATGCCATAAAAAAAAAAAAAACAAACAAACAAAAGAACTGTCTTTGGTGTTGACATTAACCTCGTGCATTCTCATATTGGCTTTTTAGACCTACTTCAGAACCAAGGACTTACCTGGCACAGCCGTATTATGATGATGATGATGGTGGTGGTTATATTGAGGGTGGTGATGTTTGTAGGTGGGGACGGTGGTGGTGGTGGTGGTTTGAGTGATGATTATGATAATTGTGGTGCTGTTTTTTGGTGGTGATGGTGGTGGATGATAGTCATGGTTTTATTTGTTCTTCGTCCAACCACCGGACAAGTACGGCAGAAGGACTTTTTAAAGTGGGTCCGGACACACGACCGCAGCCCACACGCGTCCGGCAAAATCCAAAAATAGCTCCGGCTCTCTCGGCACTCCCCCAACGGGGGTGCCCCAGACGCCAGGAAACAAAAACAGCAAACAATTGGCAAAACAATCATGGTGATACTTGTGTTGATGGTAATGGTTGGGGGGGGATAAAGGTGGTTTTGTCGATGATAGTGGTAAAAATGATGATGATGTTGAAGGTGGTGGTAGTGACGGTGATATTTGTGGTGCTGATAGTGGTTGTGGTGGGGATGATGATGATGGTTGTGGTAAAGGTGATGGTGGATATGATGGTAAAGATGGCAATGGTTGTGGTGATGATGGTGGTTGTAGCGGTGATGGAGGTGGTGGTGACGATTATTCAACACACAAGTTTTAGTTACAGGTTTGTTGCAGTGTTCTTCCTTTTTTTAAATATATTGCAAAACGCAGTTTTTCCAAGGAGCGGTCGTGTCGATACTGCTATATGGATGCACTATATGGACGATAATTAAACGTATGGAGAAAAAGCTTGACGGCAATTACACAATAATGCTGCAAGCAATATTTAACAAGTCCTGTAGGCAAGAACCTATATACAACAGTTCTGTGCCGATACAGGATGTAGCCTTGAAGACCAACGGGGAGCGATGGACGATAGAGACGGGTGGCAAGAAAGAGTCAGGGAGATCCATGCTGGCGGCCCGAAATGATGATGATGATGATGATAATTGCAAAACGTCCGTAACCAAAAATAAAGTTCGGAAAAGGGTGTACTTATTTTTGGACTGCTACATATCAGTAGCATTCCAGTGTATTTCCCATCTGGTTTTTTCATCATTCGTTTTGTTAGAGTTGAGGTGGTGCATCCACACAATAGTACTGACACTGCTACAGCTTGGGAGACGGAAGCAGCACCCAACAAAACAATAGCTGTACGTCCACCCACCTCCCATTTCACAAACCATACGAAAATGGCATGTTTGGAATGGCTGAAGAAGTCAGAACAAACTTATTAGTGACGTCCTCTTAAAATAGACGCGCTGATCAATAAGAATTTACATACTTCAGCCCTGTGCGGATACAAGGCACCGTCTAGAGGACGTGTCAGAAGCGTCCCGGATGGCGATGGAAAATTAGGAAACTCCTTGCTATCAGCAGGACTTGATGATGATGATGATGATGATGATGATGATGATGATGATATATTCCCATTTTTGGTCACAGGGTTTTAATGTTGTGGACTATAATAATAAATAATGTCTCTTTGTTTTGACTGTAAAATATTCCACGATGAATAATAAAATTCTGGTATCTTAAGTTAAGAAGAAAATTGAGTGTGACTTTTTTTTTAATTGTTAGGAAAGTACATATTTATGGACGATATTGTATTTACTAAGTTTTGTTTGGCACATGGTCATTTATTTGTGGGCGATACAGAAAACACTCTTATAATCATGCCGATAGTTTAATATTCGAATTAAATACTTCCAATATAAACTCTTGTGTGTTTCTTAATACTATATATACTCGTTTAATCAACGACTTTTTAACTCCCCAGTGTGTTCAACATGCAAAGTACCTCTCGCAGTCAAACACATTCTCATAAACCGTGACAGTTTTAGTCAAATTCGCCTAAAACATTACCAAACAAACAATCTAAAGAACCTCTTCAAAAACTCTAAACCAGAGGAAATCTTAAACTTTCTAAAAGAAATCAATCTCTTCATCAAAATCTTGTCAAATATAATAAAACATAACTAAAACTCATACCTTAAAACCTAAAATATGCACAAAAGACAAAAGTAATTTAACCCCTCTGGCATTAAATGACCCACAGAGGTTGATATGCCATTAAACAAAACTCAAACTCAAACTGATATTAAGGGGTCGTTCATTATACGAGATACGTTTTGGAAACGTCGAAGCTTACCCTGTTTCTAGGGCTTAGCTTTGCTATAACTTCGAGCCAGTGTCCCCGCATAGCCTATATCTAAGCAAAAGCCAATAGTTAAAATAATAAAGTTTTTATTAAACACTGTTTACTATTTATATCACTTGTGCATATATGTACAAATATTATTATTAGTTCGAAAAGTTACGCAAAAACTTTATTATCTTTCTAATAAACTCGGTTGGCTTCATTAAGGTCTAAACTACTACATTGATTGGTCTAGTGGGTAGAGTGTTCGCCAATGGTCCAGGAGACATGGGTTCAATCCCAAGTCGCGTCATACCAAAGACTTTAAAAATGGTACTTGATGCTTCCTAGCTTAACACTCAGCAATATATGTTACATATCAAGGGTAAAGTGGAGGAATCCAGGGAAAAGAGTAGCGCCTTTCCTACCCCTCAGTGTAGTAGCTATTGAAAAGGGAGCCTTCTAGTCGCCATCGACTAAAGGGAGACAACTTTACTTACTTACATTGTTTACTTATGGTATTGCATTGATTTTGATTGTAATACAGAAGTTTTGAAAGTTTAAATAAATGTTTATATGGTTTCTCTGTATATCCTAGATACGAAAAGACTGATACAGATAGGTACGGACAAACTGAGATAGATAGATCGATAGATAAGTAGGTA
Source organism: Sepioteuthis lessoniana (assembly GCA_963585895.1). Lineage (NCBI taxonomy): Eukaryota > Metazoa > Mollusca > Cephalopoda > Myopsida > Loliginidae > Sepioteuthis > Sepioteuthis lessoniana. The sequence continues at coordinate 138,391 of CAUZXS010004307.1, read as the reverse complement.
GGAAGGAAGGAAGGAACAGAGTAAGATAAATAGGTAACAGATAAATCGATAAGTTGAAGAAATGTTTTTATAAGCTACCATAGCCAAAAGTAAGGGATCATCCATTACGTGTAATATAGGCCTAATGATTAGAGTGTTCGCTAATGGTCCGGGAGACCGGGGTTTAATCTCAGGTCGAGTCATACCAAAGACTCAAAAATGGTACTTGATGCCGCCTTCCTTAACACTCAGCATTATGAGGTAAGGATCAAGGGTAAAGTGGAGCAATACCAGGTCGCCAACTTTACTTACTTACTTTCAATGACTGTGTACGTGTACCTGGGTATGTGTCAGATGTTATCTGTATACGGTGTGTGCATTCTCATGCCTATTTGTGTATATGGAGTTCTATGTACTTTTTCGAATGTGCTATCTCTGTATCTCTGAAGAAATAGAGACACGAAACGAATTGACGATACTAGAGCAATTGACTAGGGTGGAGTCTGAAGAGTTTCACGCAAGCATAAAATGAAATTAGACTGGGGTCAGGCGAGGCCGCCGTGTCAGCTGGGAAGACTAACTGCTTATTTCTTAGCGAATATTCAATGATAAAAGATTTCGTGCAATATGTTCGTCTTTCTCAATTGCATGGAAACGAGTGATGGCGGATCAGTTTGGCGGGTTCAGGAGGCGCGTAAAATGGTGGGTGGGGAATTGCTACAGGGTGGGAGGAATGGCATTCTGCACGATCACAGAGTTTTCTCGACATTTCTTCAGTGGGGTGTATAGGTCTTTCTCTCTCATTCACAATCTCTGTCTCTGTTTCATTCATTTTCATATAACTTTCTTTTCTTCCTCCAGAGTTTTTCCTTAACTCCGTTTCTCTCAGACACTCAAACACATACTTGTCTA
>CAUZXS010004307.1:90000-132500 GCA_963585895.1 Sepioteuthis lessoniana | reverse complement strand
TCAAAAACTGTGCTTTAATTCATGCAAGTTATACTATTGAATTCAATACTCGTTTATCCTCATAAAAATATTGTTAACTGTTATTTAGATTATAAATCTAGATCCATTCTTAAAACTCAAAAGAAAGTAATGTCAGTTTCGGGTAAAAGAGGTTCTTCCTTTATACTAGATATAATCTTATTCTTCATCTCAGTATTTTGGTTTATAAATTAAAGCAGCCATCACCTTGCCTGCGCCTTTTGCATGTAATATACAAGTAAATAAAACCTTGAGGAAAACCATAACGACATGCATATTGTAATGTTTATTCAAGAATCACAACAAACACTAACAAGGGGGTGACCTCGTGGTGTAATGGTTAAAACGATGGACTGCGGAATCGTAGAACGCAAGTTCGTACTCCAGTCGCGCTATTACGTTCACTTTCGGACAAATATGAACCCCCTTATCCTCCCAGCTATGGGTTAAATAGTACAGCTACTGTTCTTCTAGGGGAATAGCTTTGGCATTAAATAACCTACAAAGGTTGATATGCCATTAAACAAAGCAACCAAACCAAACCAAACACTAACAATTAAAGATATATTATCATAGTAATGTAATATCTTCATTATAACAATGTATGATGCTTAACAAATCAAGTATAATGCTGGCAAACTTTATGTGAAAGACATGACTGCATAAATGTTGTGGACCAGTAAAGGACCTGGAAGAATAACACAACTCGGGTTTGCGTGGAACAAAGTATATTAACGAAGTATAATACAACATATGTACAAAGTGTTAGAAGTCAGTCCGACTGCTAAGTGTTGTAATTTACGAAGCTCTTTGCTTCGATGTGGCACAAGGCCGATTAATGGGGCACCCAATGAGACTCGAACTCACTCTTGCAGGTCTACTAGTCAAGCTTGCTAACCATTACACTACTCGAGGTGCCCCCGACTGCTAAGTGTTAGCCGGGAATTAGTACGGAGCCCGGTATTAATAGTCACGGAAGAGTTTATTGCCGTCCGCAGGTTGGGTACCATAACAATAAAGATATAAATATGATTTTTAAAGTACAGAAAGTAAAGCAATTAGAAAATAAAAATGAAACATAATTAAAACTCTGAAACATAAAAATCAAATCAGTTAACACTTGAAATATGTGATTCAGCACTTTTCCCAGTTGCCAAATATCAAATCGGTATACAGTCCGAGATAAAGTTCCTGATTTTTGAAGGTGCCCGTGGTGTAATGGTTATCGTCGTAGGAAATGGACACGGCGACACGAGTTCAAATCCTGGACCAGACTAATTGCATTTCACATAGTGTTATACCGGAACTATACACTCGGTGACTCTTTTTAGTATGACACCGGTAAGGATATAAATAGACGGTGTCTAACTACTTCGGGGTGAAAAGCGTTAACCGCTCTCCGATAGACTTGCCAACTCTTCGGCTTGTACCTGTGGAATACCGCTATTGAACCAACGATACAACACATAGCACTAATATCCTTGGGAAAGGTATGAATCCAATTATTCTCCCTCCAGCTATGGTTAAATAGTAGGACAGACTAGGTTCTTCAGCCTTGGTGAAGCAACTAGTCTAGAAGAAGGAAAACGTGTTAAACTCCGCTTAAAAATTGACCTTGTGTCATATCCTGCCCGAGCGGAGGGGTTGGGTAAATATGATAAAGATCCTGATTTCCTGTAATCATCAGTTGTATGATTTTAATTTTATTCAAAATCAGAGGTATTTGAATTCTCTCTCTCTCTCTCTCTCTCTCTCTTTCTCTCACTCACACACACACACACCGCTTTTAATGCCTCTAATCGAACTAAAAAGTAAATTTCATGTACCTCATTGCCTTTGCCGTGAATTTTGCATAAGAATACAGACTTTATTCTTATATATCTTCTATTCCCTTTCATCCTAAAGATGTGTATACTCACAGACACACACAGAGACAGACGTTCAGCATTATTATATTCATATATATATATATACACACACACACACACACATGTACTCACACACACACACACACACACACACACACACACACACACACACACACACACACACATATATATATATATATATAGAGGAGAGAGAGAGAGAGGAGATTTTATATATTTAATGCCATGGAAGTTTGTTTGCGACCTTAGGTTTCATGAAGTTGAACAAACAACAATCATCAGACAGATAACGTTATCTGCCTGATGATTGTTTGTAAAACTTCATGAAACCTAAGGTCGCAAACAAACTTCCATGGCATTAAATATATAAAATCTATTACATATTTATTTGTTGTTATTATATGATAGCTCTATCACAGATATTGAGCACTCTGCATATTATATCGCACTTGGTTCGCCACAAACACACTGAGTGAATTAGTGACAACCAACACTGTTACAATATATATATATATATATGTGTGTGTGTGTGTGTGTGTGTGTGTGTGTGTGTGTGTGCGTTCATATATATATGCAAATAAATATACATATACATGTAAGTAAAGTTGGTGACCTTCGTCGAGGTTGACCCGAAGGCTTCTTATTTACTCATATATGAAGAAAAATTGACAACAAGTAATCCAAATAGAAAGGGGGGGTTTATAGAGAAACAAAGTCAGTCGATACTATAGCGTTTCGGTTCTGCTGAACCATCTTCAGGACTGTGAAGGGGTTTTATTAGTGATGTTAAGTTAACGATGGATGTATAAAAAGTGTAAAAATATATAAAAATTTGGAAAAGTTGTATAACAAGAAAAGTTGGCTGTTTATGACAAGGAAAATTGGCCGTTTGATCAATGAATCAGCGTTCGTTTCTTTTAAATACGTCACCTGACATTAGAAACATTGTGCAGAATCCACGTTCCGTTAGTTCATCGAGAGATTTAGAATCATTCCTTGTTTTCGACGAAATTCAAATCATATAAATCTGTATTTTTTATTAATTTTTTTATATTAATGTATATGCCTAGGAAAATCCTAAAATATGAATACAAGCTTAAAGATACAGACTTATGTAATCCAAGAAAATGTTGAGATGAATGAAAAACGCTGGACATTTAGGTAGGTGTGTAAAGTTGGTTATAGAAGTATTCTTGTTTTTAAGTAGGTCTCTGCATCTGCGAAACCTCTTGATGTTGTTGATGTGAGATATTGGAGTGGGAGAATGAGTCTGGATCTTGTTAGTCAATGGGACAGAATGGAAGAAAATAATGGATATTAATCCGACAATTTGTGAAGAAAAATTGACAAGAGTCCTGAAGATGGTTCAGCAGAACCGAAACGCTATAGTATCGACTGACTTTGTTTCTCTATAAAGCCCCCCTTTCAATTTGGATTACTTGTCAATTTTTCTTCACAAATTGTCAGATTACTATCCATTATTTTCTTCCATAGTCATATATATAAATATACATACATATGCTCATATATACACACACGCATATATATATATATATATATATATATATATATATTATATATATATATACATATAAATATAAACATATACATACATGCGTGTATTCTCATGTTTTACATTAGAATACACACTTTGTTTCTATGTGTCTTCCATAAAAACTAGATGTTTTTTGTACTTTCAAAGGGGCTCTGCTTTGTGTTATAAACCTTGTTAGGCGGTAAATATTGTAAGGTGGTAAAATTTTGGAAATCGATTTTAGTGCTTAGTAATGTTTTTTATTTTCCTCGAGATCAGAGTTATTCGAATTTTAACCCCTAATGGAATCGGAAAGTAAATTTCCAGTAGCTCATTGTCTTTCTCGTAAAATTTCACATAATAATAAATACTTTTTATTTATCTACGTGTGCTTTTCCCTTTTGTTTTATGTACACACACTCACACAAACGTTAAGCTTTATTATATATATATATATATATATATATATATATATATATATATATGTATATATATGTATATATATATATATGTGTGTGTGTGTGTGTGTGTGTGTGTGTGTGTGTGTGTGTCAGTATATATGGGACCAATGTGACTGTTTATAACTCTACTAATAATAATGTTGTGTTCTTTTTTGTTTTAGATTTAAAAATAATAAACTATAACAACTATTAATCCAAGATCACAAAGCCTTGGACAAGAGAGGAAATATATTTTGCGTCACTACTTATTTGGAAATAAAATTATTCAAAACTCTCTCAATATACATGGGACCGATGTGACTGCTTATAACTCTACTAATAATAAGGTTGTGTTCTTTTTGGTTTCAGATTTGAATATAGTATACTATAACAACTATTAATCCTCGATCACAATACCTTAGACAAGAGAGGAAAAATATTTTTGCTTCACAACTTATTTGGAGACAAAATCATTCAAAACTCTCTCAAAGTAGATGCAGCCCATTAATATGATAATGATTTATTACAGAGAAAGAAACTCAAAAAAAGAATGGATGTCCTGGAAGCTGATGTAATAACAATTATGAAAAAAAAAACATTAATTTGATGTTTCAAGCTCAAAGGATGGATTTTTTTTAGGACCTGTTACAAATATGATCGCCATTGCGCTTGTCTCAGTAATAAATCATTGTCATATTCAAGGTTTGCATCGACTTTGAGGTATCCTATATATATATAGTCTGTTAATATATATCTATCTATCTATCTATCAATTGGCCTCTCTCCGTCTATTCATATCTATCAACGCTGGTGTGTTCATATCTATCTATCTATCTCATTCTGTTCATATTTATCAATCTATCTATCTATCTTAGTAGATTCATAGACCATTCTTTCTTTTCATTTTTTTTTTTTTTTTGTATTTGTCAAATGTCTCTTTATATTTGTTTCTACAATTCTGATCCCCTTTTCCCTAATAGTCTATGTATTCCAGTCTGTTCATATCGCTACGTAAGACTCCTTTTCTTAATAACTTCCACCTTGTCAATCTATAAGGCCAATCTGATGTCTGAAACAGTTGCGTTTTTGCTTCCGACGCAAATTTGTTTACGCGAACATAAAATCCTTATCTCATTTGATATGAAATCGAATAAAAATATCCAGAGTCCACAATCTGATGGAATTTAATGTGAGTGAGTACACACTCGTGTATGAGTGTGTGTGTGTGTGTGTGTGTGTGTGTGTGTGTGTGTGTGTGTGTGTGTGTGTGTGTGTTTTGTGGCTGTCGGGGTTGGCGGTGTTTACTCCCCCTCTCAGAGGATATGATATCCCGCGAGGTTTATTTTTAATGTGGGCGAGCCCACTCGTACGCGAGTTCACGGACAAAAATTGCCAAATTTCTCCGACATTTCCATTTGGTATGCCTCCCAGGTACCAGGGATATACACTGACCCTAATCCTTTAGAGTTAGTGGGGAGGTTCTGTCTGGAAGCCAGCTCTCTGAAACTTGATTTGCTCCCCAGCCACAAGTCACGTGAGCGCGAACATAAAGTTTGATAGAGAAACGAATAAAAAATATCCAATTACTTTGTGTCCAGAATCTTAACGAATTCTTTGTGAATGAATTTGCATGTGTATGTACATGTGTGCGTGTGTGTGTGTGTGTGTGCATAGGGACTAGAAATAAAGGGAGAGAGAGAGATAGAGAGAAAGAGAGAGAGAAATAGAGATAGAGAGAGAGTGTGTGTGTGTCTATCTGTCTGTGTGTGTGTGTGTGTGTGTGTGTGCAAGTGCGCATAGGAACTAGAGATAAAGGGAGAGAGAGAGAGAGAGAGAGAGAGAGAGAGAGAGAGAGAGAGTGTCTGTCTGTCTGTCTGTCTGCCTCTGTGTATGTGTGTGTGTGTGTGAGCGTAGGAACTAGAAATAAAGGGAGAGAGAGAGAGAGTGAGAAAGAGAGAGAGAAATAGAGAGAGATAGAGAGAGGGTGTCTGTCTGTCGGTCTGTCTGTCTGTGTGTGTGCGCGCGTAGGAACTAGAGATAAAGGGAGAGAGAGAGAGTGAGAAAGAGAGAGAGAAATAGAGAGAGATAGAGAGTGTGTGTGTGTGTGTGTGTGTGTGTGTGTGTGTGTGTGTGTGTGTGTGTGTGTGATGATAAATTTCTTGAGTGATTTGACGTAAAAGCGATTTAAAAAATATGCAAATAAATGTTGTTCACAGTCTCAATAAGTTTTGTGTGTATTCATTGAGCGTGTATGTGTGTGTGTGTACGTATGTGTTTTGTGTGGAAGTATGTACCTGTGTATGTACGAATGTCATTCATTAAATACAGTGATTTTTTTAAATAACAAATTTTTTTTTTTTTTAGAATTTTTTCCACTAATATAAACTCTGAATTGTTTGGAATTGGTTTATAATAAAAATTATTTCAATCTGACAAAAAAAAATTGTTTTGAAGCAATTTTGAAGCAATTCAAAATTGTAACAAATCAGAGTGTTCCAGGATTGAACAGAAGTCTGTCATCAAATTTTTCGTGGCTAAGAAGAGCAAACTATATGAAAACTACAGAAAAATATGTGATGTGTACGGAGAACCATATTTTTAGTCAAAAGTATTTACGAATGGGCTAAACTGTTAAAAGAAAGTTGCAATACTATTCAAGATGAAGACATGCTAAGCAGGCCCAAAATGGCGAGCAGATCTAAAATGGCTGACAGAAAAGAACATTTCTAAACAACTGGAAATATCTGTGGATAAAACACATAAAACTGTACATGATGACTTTGCCTTTACTAAGGTCACTTGTCGTTGGGTTTCATCAGGAAAATGCAAGGCCTCTAACTGCAGAAAGATGAACGAACGTCTAATGTAATGTCCGCTTTTAGTTGATCTTGTGTATACATAGATTTTTTTTTTTAAATACCCTATCCGGTGGCAAAAGCTGCTCGGTAGCGCCAGGAATGGCAGTACCGCCTTGAGCTACCGAAACTGTGTTATCACCCTGGTTGGCGGCTGATGAGGCTAGGGTATCGCACGGTGCTTCCACACGTTGTATGATGAAAATTAAAAAAAAAAAAAAGGTCACTTGTCGTTGGGTTTCATCAGGAAAATGCAAGGCCTCTAACTGCAGGAAGAATAATGGAAACCATATATCTGTTTGGTCGGGAACAGCTGCCATATCCTCCTTACCGTCCAAATCTGGCCTCGTCTGATTTCCACTTGTTTGACCCTCTCAAAGAATTTCTCTGTGGAACAGTTTTCAAGCGATAATGAAATGAAAAGCACCGTGAGCAAACGGTTAAAAACTCATTCTAAAGATTTCTATTCTGAATTATACAAAAGTTAGTTTTTGGATGGGCAAAATTGTTTTAAGGAATAGAGATTATATTAAAAAATGAAGAATTTTTCTGGGTGAAATGTGAATCATTATATTCCAAAATTCACATTTATTATTGAACGACACTCGTATATTTGTATTGTGTGTGTATCTATGTGTGTATGTATATCAACATGGTGTGTTTGGTTTGATTTAGTTTATTTGTTTAACGGCATATCAACCCATTATGAATTATCTAATACCGAAATTTAATACAAATAATTCGACAATTATTTGGTTTCAAGTATTCCTATCCAATACAAATAATGTGCACTTATTACATAGGTTCAAGTATTCCTATCTAATACAAATAATGTACACAGTTAAATGGTCTCAAGTATTCCTATCAAATAGAAAGAATGTGCATTCAGTTATATGGTTATATCAACCCATTATGGATTATCTAATACCGAAATTTAATACAAATTATTCGACAATTATTTGGTTTCAAGTATTCCTATCCAATACAAATAATGTGCAAATAATTACATAGGTTCAAGTATTCCTATCCAATTCAAACAATGTACATAGTTAAATGGTCTCACGTATTCCTATCAAATACAAATAATATGCATTCAGTTATATGGTTTCAAGTATTGCAATTTGATACAAATAATGTGCACCTAATCATACGCTTTCAAATATTACTTTTAATACAAATAAGGTATACACAGTTTTATGGTTTCAAGTATTCCTATCCAATACAAAAAATATGCATTCAGTTTTATGGTTTCAAGTATTCCTATCCAATACAAATAATATGTATACAGTTTTATGGTTTCAAGTATTCCTATCCAATACAAAAAATATGTATACAGTTTTATTGTTTCAAGTATTCCTATCCAATACAAATAATATGTATACAGTTTTATGGTTTCAAGTATTCCTATCCAATACAAAAAATATGCATACAGTTTTATGGTTTCAAGTATTCCTATCCAATACAAAAAATATGTATACAGTTATATGGTTTCAAGTATTCTCTTCCAATGTTCATAATTTTTTAAACAGATTATTAGATGGGACTATGGGGCTTAAGAAGGGTTTTTATCACAGTTGTGGTAAATTGTCGGGAGAACTTGAGTTTCGTAACAGGAACCTTTTTCTTCTTCTTACTCTAATCACTTGTTGTGACTCAAACTTTATTTTGGGCTTTATGACTATATTGTGGTGTGAATGCTTTCTGAACAAATAAAAATATTTGTGTTTCCCCCCAAACAAGGCGTTGAAGTATGTTATAAAATCATTTTCGGCAATTACAAGTTTGAGGGTCCGTCATGCGTTCGGTGAGTAAGTTTAGCAGAGGCTGCTACGTTCTGAACTCTGCAGGCACGTGCTCTTCCCAACAGCAACAGAGAGAAACAGGTCTTTTCAGTCAAGGTGGTTAATGCTTAATACGAGGAAAAAAATATTTTCCTTAACGCCAGGAAGCCCCTCTCTTCAACCATGTGCCGATTTTACTTCCTGTCAGAGGCCTCCTGGAAAACTTTTACTTTTTTTATTTCTTTTTTTTATTTCTTTTTAATCCCCACAGAGCCTTAAGAGGTATTATCGCTTCAGGCCAGTGTGGGCTAGAGGGTAATAGCAACAAAGTAGTGACTCCACACTCCTCCAAGAGCTTCAGAATTGAGGCTTCACAAACTTACGCACTCAGTGTTATATCCAGGACAACTCCTTTTTATAAGCGGGTGGGTTTTACAACCTTAACAAGCAAACTGGACCATTGGCTTAATGAGTAGAGTGTTCGCCAATGGTCAGAGAGATCAAGGTTCAATCCCAGGAGTGTTGCATATTGACCTCCGACCCGGCCGGGCTGTCAGATGAGAAATGTACCAGTGTAAATAACAGGTGCATCCAGTCGAAGATATCAGGGGATAACTTTGACTGTCGACGGGTTGAATTGAGTGTGAATTGTGACGCTCACTAGAAGTGGGTGGACGTCAAATTATTATATAATCCCGGCGACAGGAAGTTCAGATCAGTTGGAGAGAAGGTGCTGGAATGAGAACCATGTCCTAGCAGAGGCTTGGCCCCCAGGCCCCCGGTTGAGCAGCCCAGGAGAACGGGAAAGAAAGGCTGTGATAGCCAGAAGAATTGGGTGGGGTCAATATGTTGCAGTCTTTGTTCAGTCTCCAACTCAGCCTCACACACAACCCTTTCGAATAAAGTGAGAGGTGTATTTTTCTAAAGAACTCTGTCGGCTCGTCTTTATTGTGTTGAATATATTTCTGCATGTATATGTGTATAGTTGAATCACAGCTATACAACAGGAGGAGTCATGCTAAAGACTCAAAAAATGGTACTTGATGCCTCCTTGTTTAACACTCAGTATTATAGGGTAAGAATCAAGGGTAAAGTGGAACAATCCAGGGAAAGGAGTAGCACCCTTCCCTTCACCTCGGTGTAGTAGCTTTTGAAAAGTGAGCCTTCGGGTTACCCTCGACTAAGATCGCCAACTTTACTTTTTTACAAGCAATATAGTTAGCATATTCTCAGCTAAGCCGACAGAGCGTGTTGTGTGTGTGTTGTAAATACATCTATGAATGAGCGTGTGTATGCGATAAACTTTGCTAATCTTCTTCACAATAAAAAAAAAAAGAAATCAAAGCAAATATTTTTGAAACACTGTTTCTTCCAAGCAGCGGTCGTGTCGATACTGCTATGTGGATGCACTACATGGACGCTAACTAAACGGATGGAGAAAACGCTTGACGGAAACTACACAAGAATCCTGCAAGCAATTTTGAACAAGTCCTGGAGGCAACACCCCACAAAGCAACAGCTGTACGGCCACCTACCTCCCATCATGAAAACCAGACATACAGGACACTGCTGGAGAAGCAGGGGCGAACTCATAAGTAATTTTCTCCTATGGACACCCGCATATGGCCGAGCTAAAGCAGGGCGACCAGCGCGAGCCTACGTACAGCAGCTCTGTGAGGATACGGAATATAGCCGTGAGGACCTGCCAGAAGCAATGAACGATAGGGAGGAGTGGCGAGAGAAGGTCTGGGATATCTGTGCTGGTGGCACGACATGATGATGATGATGATGATGATGATGATGACTGAAAACAAAGATATAGTATGGGCAATTTCCCATTTTCTTCGCGTGTTCGCCAATGGTCCAGGAGACCAGGGTTAAATCCCCAGTTGAAACATACCAAAGACTCAAAACATGGTGCTTGATGCCGCCTTGCTTAGCAGTCAGCACTATAAGTTAAGGATCAAGGGGGTTCCAGTGATGCTGGAGCTTTGAGAAATGCGGAGTACCTCTTCATTGCCATCGCTCCCAAGTCCACTCTGGCGCAGAGTGGTGGCACCTGATAGGGTCCTATCTATGGGTCAAATAGAACTAAACTGCGTACTTATGATAAACTGAATTGCTTGAAATAGAACTGATATCGACATTAAACTGAATTGTTTGAAATGGAACTGCTTTGATATTTAACTGTGTGTAAACAAAAGACTATGAATATAAATGTTTTTGATGATTAAACGGCGTTCTAATGCTAAAGTGAATTGTTTGAAAAAGAACTGTTTTTGTATGAAAATGGATTTGGCATAAGATAATCTACAAAGGTTTATATGCCATAAAACCCAAACAAGCAAACAAACAATTGACAATAAAACGAAATTTTAGTTGAACAGGCTTACTTGTACAAAAAGGCTTCCTTTTTCTTTTCTTTTTCTTTGTTCGCTTTTAGCTGAGGAGGTTGTTGTTTTTGTTATTGTTGTAGTTTTCGTATCGTTGATTTTTTTTCAATCAATTATCTTCTTTTCTATGTTGGTATTTTCGGCAATAGACTGATTAAATAATAATAATAATAATAATAATAATAATAATAATAATAAACCTAATCTTGACCAGACGATCAGACCGACTGATAGTCAACAAAAAGAGAGAACCTGCCGAATAATGGACTTTGCCGTTCCGGCTGATCACAGGGTAAAACTGAAAGAAAGCAAAAAGAGATATAAGTACCAAGACCTTGCTAGAGAACTGGAAAAAAACTATGGAGCATGAGAGTGACGGTGATGGCAGTTGTAATAGGTGCGTTCATTACAGTCACCAAAGGATTGGTACAGGGACTGGAGGACTTGGAAATAAGAGAACCAATGGAGAACATCCAAACAACAGCATTGTTGAGATCGGCCAGAATACTAATCCTAGAGACTTGAGGAGACTTGCTGTCGCTCAAATCCCAATGAAAAACCGTCAACTAACGCTGGTGTAAACAAACTCTCAAAGGAGTAAAATAATAATCAATACACTGAATTAAAAAAATTCTCCGGTCCTTTTTTTTTTCTCTCTTTCTGTTTATCACTTTTTCAATGTATTTATCCACATTTCTCTCTCTCTCTCTCTCTCTCTCTCTCTCTCTCTCTCTCTCTCTCTCTCTCTCTCTCTCTCTGTTTCATTTACTTTTATATCTTTATATCTCTCTTCTTTTGCTCCAAACTTTCTTTCTCTAACTCCATTTCTCTCAAGCTCTTACACATCTCTCTCTCTCTCTCTCTCTCTATATATATATATATATATATTATCTTCTTTTCTACCTTGAGATTTTGGATAATAGAGTGTCTTTAAAACAAACAACTTGTAATAAATAAACTAATCAATAAGTGAGTGAAAAAAAGGAAATAACGGAGACATTCCGACACACTCGGACCGTGTGATAAGCAAATTCTTGAAGATAAATGGGATATTCGACCTCACACACCAGGGTATCGGGGCGGATAGGGAGTAGTAGTCAAAGGTATAAAGGCACGCACACACTCAGAAACACACGCAAACACACACATGCACACACACACACACACACACACACACAATACGGAACACTCACGCATGCGTACATATATCAATAGATACATAAAAACATTTTAAAACACACCGACATCAAAATATATACAGGGTGCGGAAGTAAAATGTGGAATAATTTTTAAACGTTCTTTTAGTTTGATTAGTCCAATTCTCGAAAAAAAAAAACACGATAAATCTAAATTTTCATGATTAGGTCTAGTATTCAAACACTTCTTTTATCGCAATATGAGTGAGCAAGAAAAGAAAGAACAAAAAATCTATGATTTGCTTAACACCGAACAAAGCCAAAAAAATTTCCGAAATAATTAGTTTCTTTATGCCCCCCCCCACTCAGGCTCAGTACTTAACCCCCTTTGATTACGCTATACGGGGTAAACAAAACAAATTCAACTTCCTATCCAAATATTTGTTCGCTTAAGACTGCTATTGAGGAGGAATGGAATAAAATATCTGTAGACTTTATTTTGCTGGAGTGCAAATCGTTTTGAAAGCGTGTTGATACAATAATTGAAAAAATGACGGCCATATTGAGTAAATTTACTGTTTTGTGTCTATTTTCTTATTTTGCAGTTTATTTTTTTTTACATTAGAATTAATCTCCCAATAAATCTGTTTCGAATTTTTGGTGAAATGTATTATTCCAACAAATAGATGTGTATTATAAATAGTTTCAGTGAAACGTGTATCGAGCAAGTGAGCTTCGGTATTAAGATTGCTTTCTCGGTAAAACGGGTAGCAGTTGATATTAATCAATCATATTAACAATGTATTCCCGATAAGTATTCCTTTCCTTCATTCAAAACGCCGCAGATTTACGAAAAACAATTAGACTATTTTTTCTTTTCTTTTTTTTTTTCAGGAAGCAACTCTAACTGAATATCAGTTGAGCAATAAACTCATGTAAGTATTAGAGTTGGGCGGTTTGGCATTCTATGTTTCGGTATCGGTTTCGGTTTTCCCTCTTGATACCGCGGTTTTCCATTCGGTTTTTCGGTTTTTAATTTAACATTTTTGCTTTTTAAGAAAGCTATTCGTTTTCTTGTGTAATTAGAGCATTTCCTGTCGATATCTGATTTCCTTTGAGATTGACAAATTTAAAATTTTGTCCTTTCATCTCAATTTCTCATATATATCTGGTCCAATCATAGAAGTATTTATATGTCTGTAAATAAAAGAAAATAATCTTTCTAAATAAAATAACATCTAACATTAAGGTGAAACTGGCAACTATTTTTTATTCTTACTTCCAATTTTGTTGTTAACTAAATTTTACCAAAAAAAGTTGGGGGGGGGGGTTGAAAACTGAAACAAATAGATTTCAGACATCATGTATTTTCCTTTTTTTTTTTCTAACGGAAAATATTCTGTGCTATGAAAGATTTACGAGTGTCATATCTGTAATATTTCCTTTATATTTTTCCATTTCTTTTGAAAATAAATAGGTTTCACACTTATTTCCTAAAACTAGTCAATTAAATGTTTTTATCATATTTTTGTTCAACCCCTTCTTCTTACAATGGTATAAATGGGAGGTGCCCGTGGTGTAATGGTTATCGTCGCAGGAATTGGACACGACGACACGAGTTCAAATCCTGGACTGATTGCATTTCACATAGCACTAATACCCTTGGGAAAGGTATTAATCCAGCTATGGCTAAATAGTAGGGCAGACTAGGTTCTTCAGCCTTGGTGAGGCAACTAGTCTAGGAGAAGGAAAACTCTGAATTCAAACCTGTTAAACTCCGCTTAAAAAATTGACCTTGTGTCATATCCTGCCCGAGCGGAGGGGTTGGGTAAATATGAGAAATATGATAAATGTTAATAAAATTTGATTTTATTAAAATCTGAAAGTCATTTTCAACAGCATTTCTTTGGATAGGGGTCATTCAGTATAGATAGTACTTAACTGAATTATATCAGTTCAGTAAAAAAAAATTTCGCAGTGGTTTCACAGTGTAAAGATGAAACCGAAAAATATCCTTTTCTTTTTTGTAAGGATATTCACTTCATAGTTGCCTCTTATAATTCACGTTCATTTGAGTTCGATGCGTTTTTGTTTTGTTTTTTGTTTTGTTTTTTGGGGGTTTTTTTTTCAAGGATAACGTCTTTAATATAATCATCATCATCATGTCGTGTGGCTAGTAGTGATATCCCTGACCCTCTCTCTCCACATCTCCCTATTATTCTATTATTCTGGCAGGTCTTCAGGGTTACAACCCGTATCATCACATAGCTGCTGTATGTATGTTCGAGCGGGTCGTCCCGCTTTTGATTGGCCATATGCAGGGGTCCACAGGAGTACATCACTTACGATCTCGTCCTTGCTTCTCCAGCAGTGTCCGGCATGTCTGGTTCGTCTAGCTTGTATAGTTTTCGTGATCGGTAGTAGGTGACCGTATAGTTGGCGCTTTGTGGGGTGTTGCTGCCAGGACTTGTTCAATATTGCTCTTAACATTCTTGTATAATTGCCGTCTAGCTTCTTCTCCAACCGTTTAGTCAGCGTCCAAGTAGTGCATCCATATAGCAGTATTGACACGACCGCAGCCTGGAAGAAATTGCGTTTCATTTTATCGGTCAGGTTTGATTTGATATCGATGACTTAAAAAGTTTTAACTTTTACAAGTGTTGTATAGTGGCTCCTACTACACGACTTCCGGTATCGTGGAAGTATAAAAGACGCCGTGTCTCTTAAGCACGGGAAGCAGAAGCAGAGAGACAGCTCTGAAAGGACGTCGGTCAGTAGTAAGACCAACTTTGGACGTAACACCAACAGCGCGAGACTTATAATACAAATCAGAGTGTACCACTTGAGTTAATAAACTATTAACTCTATTTCACTGTGTATCTTTTCCTTGCCACGATACAAAAATAAGAATAAAGAAACTTTTTTGTGTTTTTCAAAATTTAGGTCTATGTGTGTAGCTTAGAAAAAAATTTAGAACTTCCATTTTTTAGAATTGTTTTTATCATATATATATATATATATATATATATATATATATATATTACGTTTTCATATTAGAAAAAAAAATAAAATAAAGTCTTCGTTGTGATTTGCAACCAAATTTTTGTTTAGAAATTATATTCAATAAAAAACATATTGTAACATAAAGATATTTACATCACTACATTTTAAAACAGTATGCTATTCACTATAATAGAACGCATATAATTTTTCTTTCTTTTTTTTTATTCAAAAATTATTTTCGGGTGAAGCACTAAGAAATTGCATTTTAACATCACACTGAAGATAGTTTAACCGTAACATTAAACATTGGCAAATTATAATATATAAAGACATTCTCTGAAAAAAATTTTTCAAATATATATATATATATATATATACTCTTACACATTTTTCATATATATATATCTGTGTGTGTGTGTGTGTGTGTGTGTGTGTGTGTGTGTGTGTGTGTGTGTGTGTGTGTGTGAATGCTTCTCCTATAAAGTACTTACATAGGATTTACAACTATAACTCTGCCGAGATGTTTAATTAACACTTCACCTGTACGAAACTGTTTTCATCTTTAAACACCTCAAAACATATTCGTGCCCCACCTGTAAATACGGAAAATTTCTAATCTTGAATACCTCCATATCACACAAAGAAAAAAAAATCAAAGAAAAACTCTAAATTCTCAAAGCTCTACATTTACAGAATAACAAGCCTTCCTTAAACAAGATCAACTTCGAATACAGCAGCCACATCCTAAAATGCTTATAGTACATTTCCCACCCATTCTTCTTCTTACCTCAAGTAAAATTCTTTTTTTCCCTTAATTTCCCTTTCACTTTCTTTCTTTCTTTCTTTCTTTCTTCTACTCTTTATATAAATGTATATGTCACTACATTGTGTTTGTCATTTCATTATTTCCTCCCTCAAAGATGACTCCAGTTTAGGACCGAAAGTACTTAAAAAATATACGGCGCCTTCCTAAATTCATTCCATCCAAGAGTCAAATGGCTCAGGTGAAGACTTGAATGAATCGAAGATAGGATACGCAAACAGTTTTTGCCAATGGTTCAGGAGACCGAGGTTCAGTCCCAGTCGAATCATGCCAAAGACGCAAAAATCGTACTTGATGCTTTCTTGCTTAGCACTCAGCACTATTAGGAAACGATCAAGGGTAAAGTGGAACACTCCAGGGAAAGGAGTAGCGCCCTTCCCTACACCTCGGTACTGTAGCTATTGAAAAGGGAGCCTTCGGGTCATCCTCGACTACAGTCGCCAACTATATATGTGTGTGTGTGTGTGTGTGTGTGTGTGTGTGTGTGTGTGTGTGTGTGTGTGTGTGTGTGATGAATGTTAATATATGTCTATATATGAATAGTATATCCGATAGAATGGAAGAAAAACAAGACATGAAAACAACTTTGATGTGCTTATATATTTATTATGACCTTTTCCTGTGTGATCTTTACAAGATAATCATTTGGAAATATTTTAAGAAAAAATTATTGGTGAACATTAAAACCACCTATGTTGTTATCATGGAAACGTAATTAACAAAACCAATCATTATGAAACTGTGATCTTCGGCAATAAAAACAGATTTCTTTCTTGTTCAATTACTTATGGTCTTGACGAGCATTACTTTGTTAAAACTTATGTTATTATAATCCCTGATTCTAGAATAATTTCTATAGAAATATAGGAACCCTGCTGATTTGGAAATCAGCAATTCGCATATTTCTACGGAAACTAAAAAAAAAAGTGTTAATATTAGTGCAAAAAATAGGCACGAAAATCTGTAATTTTTGTTTCAGTATTTTTGCATTCATTAGCCAATCGGTGCATTTTTAAATTTCGAGATTCTTCGTAGATTCTTTGTTGCTAAAAATTTGAAGGATTAAAACCCAAAATAATTTTAGAAATCTTTTCCCACCAAGAACGTTAAAAATACAATTTTTAAATTTCGATATTCTTTGCGGATTCTTTGCCGCTAAAAATTCCGAGGATCAAAACCCAAAATAATTTTAGAAATCTTTTCCCACCAAGAACGTTAAAAATACAATTTTTAAATTTTGACATTCTTTGCAGATTTTTGCTGCTGAAAATTCGAAGGATCAAAACCCAAAATAATTTTAGAAATCTTTTCCCACCAAGAACGTTAAAAATACAAATTTTGAATTTCGACATTCTTGGTGGATTCTTTGCCGCTAAAAATTTGAAGGATCAAAACCCAAAATAATTTTAGAAATCTTCTCCCACCAAGAACGTTGAAAATACAATTTTTAAATTTCGACATTCTTTGCGGATTCTTTGCCGTTAAAAATTCCAAGGTTCAAAACCGAAAATAATTTTAGAAATCTTTTCCCCCCAAGAATGTTTAAAAGACATTTTTTTGCCAATTTGTGAAAATCTACAATACTTTCTTTCAAAAATGAATTTAATTTCAACATCGTTTATTTTTCTTAAACTAAACGAATGTTTGCTTACAATTCTATCGTATTAAAAATATTCATCTCTCCCCTGCTGCTTATACGTTAAAGCATAAATACATTTCTCTCTCGACATAATGACATTCTCATACAAAGTTTTTTACACACACAAAATTTGTCAACTCAAATTAAGCTCACACAAATTACTACATCGAAAGTATTTTGCCGTTTTCATAACGTTTTTATAACATTTTTTTTTTTAATTTTCATAATGTTTTTATAACGTTTTTTTCATTTTTATAACATGTTTTTTTAATTTTTATAACGTTTTTGTAACGTTTTTACACATTTTTATAAAGTTTTATAACGTTCATAGAACGTTTTTATACCGTTTTTATTACTTTTTTATAACGTTTTTATAACGTTTTTATATATATATATATATATTTTTTATTCTTATAACGTTTTTATAACGTTTGGCAGATATTTACGTTCTGACTAATATAATCTTTTCTTACAAGAAAAGACTTTGTAACTTCTATTTTTTAATGAACTTCTTACCCACTTTGAAGAAATAAAGATTTATCAATTTGAAGATCGCAGTTTTATTCAATCATTAACTCCTTTTTTTTTTTTTTTTTGCTACAAATATAACAATTTTCGGAACACTGCTCATATGCCAGAAATAATAAGCAAAGTTTAACACTTGCAACCTACGATATGTACACTGATACTGATTTTACATTGACTTACTTTGATTATAAACGAATAAGTTGAGATCGTACAATGAACTTACAAATACATATTTCTGTAGAGTAGTAGCAATCGTCATTTTTTATGGAAGCGCCCAATGATCTATTGGGCAGAGTGTTCTCCAGTGGCTCGGGAGACCGGGGTTCAATCCCAGGTCGAGTCATACCAAGGACTCAAAAATGGTATTTGATGCCTCCTTGTTTAATACTCAGTATTATAAGGTACGTATCAAGGTTAAAGTGGAGCAATCCAAGGGAAGGAATAGTGCCCTTCCCTACACCTCGGTGTAGTAGCTATTGAAAAGGAAACCCTCGGGTTGCTTACGACTCCGGTCACCGACTTTACTTAGTAACGTCTTAAGTGACCCTAACATGACATTGTAAAAGAAAGAAAGAAAGAAAGAAAATGAATAAGTGTGTAAAGTAAGATTCAATCAAAAAACATTTTAGAAAGAAAGAAACAAACAAACGAACAAACAAAGAAAATGAATCAACGTGTAAAGTAAGATTCAACCAAGAAAACATTTTAAAAAGAAAGAAAGAAAGAAAGAAAGAAAGAAAGAAAGAAAGAAAATGAATAAGTGTGTAAAGTAAGATTCAACCAAAAACATTTTAGAAAGAAAGAAAGAAAGAAAGAAAATGAATAAGTGTGTAAAGTAAGATTCAACCAAAAACATTTTAGAAAGAAAGAAACAAAAAAACAAACAAACAAACAAACAAAATGAATCAACGTCTAAAGTAAGATTCAACCAAGAAAACATTTTAGAAAGAAAGAAAGAAAGAAAGAAAGAAAGAAAGAAAGAAAGAAAGAAAGAAAGAAAGAAAGAAAATGAATCAACGTCTAAAGTAAGATTCAACCAAGAAAACATTTTAGAAAGAAAGAAAGAAAGAAAGAAAGAAAGAAAGAAAGAAAATGAATTAACGTGTAAAGTAAGATTCAACCAAAAAACATTTTAGAAAGAAAGAAAGAAAGAAAGAAAGAAAGAAAATCAATTAACGTGTAACGTAAGATTCAGCCAAATATATATTTTAGAAAGCAGCAGATAAACAAGCAAAAAACAAACAAAATACTTGATTAGGAAAAAATGAAAAATGAAGGTTTAAGCAGGAAACAAACAAACAAACAATAGAAATAAACTTAAGAAAAGAAGAAATACAAACCGAAGAAAGACAGAAATAAAGAAAAAAGAAAGAAAGAAAGATATTTTTCTCTTTTTATTTGATTATAATGCTTTTTTCCATCTCCGATTTTGCATCCCAATTTTATATTAATTTACTTGCATTATAAACTAGTAAAAATAGTTCATTGACATCATACAATAATCTCATAAATACTTACTTCTGTGAAGTAGTAATTTTTTTTAATTGAACGTTTTAACCAAGACCACCATCACGGTGAGTGTCTTTTTTGAGGGGTTGGGGGATTCGTTGACGAGGGGGTAGCCATCAAGTGTTAAACGCGCGGGCAACCGGTGAATTCGAGTGAAATATTGCATACCGGAAGAGATGTAATATCCGTTTTGGGTGCATTACCCATGAAAGATTGAATGTAGATAGAGAAGGATGGGGAAGCCGAAAATATTTTGAGGAAGAATAAGCAGAAAGAAAGTGGATAGGGATGAAAAGATGGAGCAATGAAAAAAAAACTGAAAAGGTTAAAGATGAAGAAAAAAATGTGAAGATTAAGAGAGAAAGAGAGAGAGAGAGAGAGAGAGAGAGATCGGAGGGGATAAAAACGACAGAGTTGAAACAAACAAACAAACAAACAAACAAACAAAGCAAGAAAATATTCGAAGGAATGTAACTGAAAATACAAGGAACGAAAAATGAAATTAAAAAAACCTTCAAAAAAAAAAAAAAAGAAAGAACTTGCAAAGACAGAAAGAAAAACGAAAGAAGGAAACAATTTTTAAAGAAAGAAATAGAGAAATAAAGAAACCAAGAAGCAAAGAAGGAAAGTAAAAAGAAAAAAAAAACTTCTAAAGAAGAATTTGCCTGGAAAAAATTGGAAAGAGATGAAAGAAAATTGCATTTTTAAAAAAAAAGACTTGCAAAGAAAGAAAGAAAGAAAGAAGAGACGAAAACACAAAGAAAGAAAGAAAGAAAGAAAGAAAGAAAGAAAGAAAGAAAGAACCAAAATTTATCGAATTTCAGAAAATCTAATGTCTCTGATAAAATAAAACGAAAAATCTTCCAAGCTGTAGCTGTCAGTACTATTGTACTGCTGCACCTTCAGGACTTTAACGAAGCACTTGAAAAAAAACATGGATAAACGAACTCCGACTCATGGTTTTTATTTAACGGAGCAAAAAAATAAATAAATAAACAAACTCAAGAACCCACAACACAAAAAAATGTAAATATAAATGTTCAATAAACGCAATTCCCTAACCTTTAGAAGAATTGATATGCCATAAAGTTGTTATATAGCCTAGAAGGGCCAGAAATGAATAACAGAAAGAGATGTAAGGTTTACAGCAGTATATATTTACGGAAATACAGACAGTAACGGTTACGGTTAACTGACTAGACTCGCTTGGCTCGTTTATCGAGTCAGTCACTATTTATAGGGTCGGGGATCGATGCAGGGATGTCATGGGGTATATCACCAAAACAAACGTTAATCAATCAATTAAACAATCAACTTGGCTGTATAGAAAATGTCCCAGGCTTAGCACGCACAGAGAGAGAAAGAGAGAGAGAGATAACTTAAGATTAGAACAAAAACTTGAAAAAAATGGGAGATCCCCTCTGGACTCCCACTCAGGGATTTCATATAACTGTGCAAAAAAAAAAAAAAAATCAAGAAAACTTCAACGCAACAGATGTAAATATAAATGTCCAATGAACGCAATTCTGTAACCTGCAGACATAGAATAACCCTAGAAGGGTTGACATGCCATAATAATCAATCATCTTATTTCAGCTTTTTTACCAGTCTTAGGTTAACTCTGTATGTCAGTCTGTGTGTGTGTGCGTGTCTCTCTCTCTCTCTCTCTCTCTCTCTCTCTCTATCTATCTATCTATCTATTTACGCGCGCGTGTGTGTTATGCATGGAACATTTGCTATACAGCCTAGTTAATTGATTGATTGATTCTAACGGTATGTCAACCCGTCTTGGGTTATTCCATGCCTAGAAGTTCAGGAAGTGTGTACAATGTACGTTTTTATTTATATTTTGTGTGTAGTTGTTTTATTTAAATAAAATACGAATTTTTTTAAACTGATCGATTGGACCCATACATCGAAGACTAAAAGGTATCGCCATCCAAGGTCTGACTGATCCTATTTACCCAACCCCTCCGCTCGGGCAGGATATGACACAAGGTCAATTTTTTAAGCTGAGTTTAACAGGTTTCAATTCAGAGTTTTCCTTTTCCTAGACTAGTTGCCTCCCCAAGGCTGAAGAATCAGTCTGTCCTACTATTTACCCATAGCTGGAGGGAGAATAATTGGATTAATACCTTTCCCAAGGGTATTAGTGCTATGTGAAATGCAATCAGCCTCGTCCAGGATTTGAACTCGTGTCGCTGTGTCCATTTCTTACGACGATAACCATTACACCACGGACACCTTCAAGGTCTGACTGATGCAGGTGTTATATACTCATAATCATAACACAACGAAGAAGAAAGACGAGCGAAGATTCTTTATAAAAATATTTACCTCTCACTTTATTGTAAGGGTTCAAAAAGGGTTATTCAAGGTTTGCATGTGAGAGGGAGCTAGAGACCGAACGGAACTGCAATATTTTGACCCCCACTTTTATGGCCGTCAGCGTTGTGTCTTTCTCGTTCTCCTGATGCTCAACCGGTGGCCCTGAGGCCCACTCTGCTGGGTGATGGCTTTCTTTACAGCATCTTATCAGCATCTTCTCTGGACCCCAATTCAGTCGGGGGCCCCGAGCCCCTTCGGTCTGGTGTGGCTTTCCTTACCACATCTCGTCTATAACTCCGTCCGTCCTCTAACTCAACTGTCTTGACTTCTGTCTTGACTGAGTTATATAATAGTTCAACTCCCACTCAGTCGCCTACTCGATCTTTGAAATCGCATGTTTGATCGTCATCAAGCGGAAATAACTGTCATGCAGTTCACGGGTCACTCTCTTCCGGTGCATCAGTCTATGAGTGTACCATGGGAATTTTTTTTACCTCGTCCCATTTCGTCAGCCAATTTCCGCCCACGCGATTTCCTCTCATAACTGCCATTAGAATGTGTCACCTCCTTCCGGTGCATCACCATGGAATGGCATTTTTGGCCGGGTCAAAGGCCAAAATACAACACAGGGAATAATAGCAATAAAGGGGCACTTCAATTGTTATATTTTGACCTTCGACCCAGCCCAAAAATGCTATTCCAAGGTGATGCACCGGAAGGAAGTGACACATTCAAATGACCAGTATTCCAAAGAGATCGCGTGTGCGGATTAAGGCTTATAATATGGGACAAGGTGAAGGTTCCACGGTGCCACTACAGTGATGCACCGGAAGAGAGTGACCTGTGAACCGCATGACAGTTATTTCCGCTTGGTGATGATTAAACATTCGATTTCAAAGATCCAGTGGGCGATCGTGCGGGCGTTGAATTATTATATAATTGAGTTGAGTTGGGTGCCAAAGGAGTTGCCAGCAGACTTCCAGAGAGTTAGAGACCAGATGTGGTAGGGAAAGCCACACCCAACCGAGGGGGTCCTCGGAAACCCCCGATGGAGTTAGGGGCCCCGAGTAGATGCTGATAAGATGCCATATAGAAAGCCAGCATCCAGCAGAGTGAGCCTTAGGCCTCCGGTTGAACATCAAGAGAACAAGAAAGACACAACTTGACGGTCATAACAGCGGGGTCAAACTATGAAGTTTATGTTCAGTCTCCAGCACCCTCTCACATGCAAACCCTGAACAACCCTTTCGAACCCTTGCAATAAAGTGAGAGGTAAATATAATTGTAAAGAAGTCTTCCTGCGTCTTCCTTCCTGCGTCTTCATCATGCGTCCTTTATTACTGTGTCTGTTATCATTGCGTCGGTATGTATCCAGCATATATATGTATATTTCTGCATGAATCAGAAGATGACTATATAACACAATCACCTAAGAGCTCCAAAACTTGGAGAACTCATCATCTAATGTAGTTTAGTGTCAAACCAAGGAGACCCTTTTTGGGGGTGGAGTTCTTACCCCTCTTCACAGGATACTGTCAGTGTATTCTAAGCACAACCGACAAAGCTAACTGGATTGCATACAATTTTCATTAATGATAAAATGTAATTCTGCATGGAAATCAGACCTGACCGATAAAATGAAACCCAGTTTCTTTCAGGAAACGGTCGTATCGATACTGCTATATGGATGCACTACTTGGACGCTAACTAAACGGCTGAAGAAGAAGAAGCTAGACGGTAATTACACAAGACTGTTGCGAGCAATATTGAACAAGTCCAGGCGGCAACACCCAACAAGGCACCAACTATACGGCCACCTGCCTCCCATCATGAAAACTATCAAAGTTAGACGAACCAGACACGCAGAACACTGCTGGAGAAGCAAGGACGAACTCATCAGTGATGTACTCCTATGGACCCCCGCATATGGCCGAGCAAAAGCAGGACGACCAGCTCGAACATACATACCGCAGCTATGTGAGGATACGGGATGTAGCCCTGAAGACCTGCCATAGGCGATGAATGATAGGGAGAAGTGGGGAGAGAGGGTCAGCGGCACGATATGATGATGATGATGATGATGATGATGATGATGATGATGATGATGTGCATCTCAGTCTTGTGGGGAATGCCGTCGAAACAAATGTTTCTCTTGAAAATAAAACGTTTCTCGACTCATCAAAAGCTGGAAATATTAAGCAGAGTAGAAAAAAATGGGAGAAAGATTTTTAGAGAAAAAAAGAGAGGAGAAAATGGAAAAGGAAAGACATGTTAGTGAGATTATTATGTTATTGTTTGCAAGCGAATAAAAAAGCACTATTAATTCGGGCATATTTGTCTTGATGACATTCAATTCATTCAAATGGCGAGGGTGACATTTCGTAAGTAGCAGACGACAACAGTAAATATTACTGGACGATATACTATTTTCCGCTCTTTTAGTTTTAAGTCTTTCGCCTTATTCATTGATACATATGTTGTTGGGTTTTTTTTGGGGGGGGGGGTCTTTTTACTTATGTTTGACCCCTCCCCGCTTACGTTTCCTGATTTTTATTATTCATGATTTGTAGAGGGGGGTCTTTTGTTCGTTATTTATTTACTTATTTTGTTTATTCAATTTTTCCTTATGCTTTTTTTTTTTTTTTTTTTGCTTTGTATGTGTAAAGTTGGGAGTGGCAGCTTCTTCGATATTTTTACACTGATCATGGTGTGCCTATACGTCTTCCTTTTCCCTTTTTGTTTTTTTAGATAGATAGATAGATAGATAGATAGATAGATAGATAGATAGATAGATATGTATCTTTGTGTCTGTGGGTGTTTGCGTCCTGGTGAGGGGTATAATAGCAGCGTTTTAATGGACATTTTGTGTCCCTCCCTTTAATAAACTAGGGGAAATGACCAGTGATAAATGCATTGTGTCAACGTTACATTTCCACTTACTGAGAAGAAAATGCAACGGCAAGTTATGTATATATATATATATATATATATATATATATATATATATATATATATATATATATATATATATATATAGAGAGAGAGAGAGAGAGAGAGAGAGAGATGTACATATATTTATATATATATATATATATATGAAAGAAAGAAAGAGATGATGCAAACACATTTTGACAATGGGAGGGTGTAATGGTGTTCTATATTGTTTTAACCACTCTCCTACGGTGCTCACTTTTTTAAATGAAAGGTTTAGCGTATTCCTTTTTTTTTTTTTTTTTCTTGTCTCAAAAGTATTTCCCTTTCTGTCTTTTTTTCCCGCCTTGTCAATGGGCGTTGGTATGTTGGTGGATGGTTAGGCATTGTTTTTAATAGCAATTATTCGTTTTATTTATTTTCTTTGCCTATTTTTGTCATTTTTTTTCCTTTTTGTATTCAGAAGGAATCGTGGGTGGTCTGCAACGAGTGTTTTAGTAAATGCGGATTGTTGTGTTAACAATTATTTTATTTGTTAGTGAACTCGTTAAAGTAGATTATATTTCCGATGTATTTGAGGAACTAGTAATTTACAGGCTTCTCTCACCTCACCTTACATACACGCAAACACACACAAACACATATGTGTGTGTGTGTATGTGTGTGTGTTTGTGTTCGTGCGTCCTTCGCTCTGAGCCTTGTGTTTGTGTGTTTATGTCTCTCCGCATATGCTTGTGTGTTTATTTTACGTGTGTGTGTCCATCTATTTTCTTATATAAATATATTTTTTATGCACACACACACACACACACACACACATATATATATATATATATATATATATATATATATATATATATATATAGTAAAGCAAAGCTGGCGACCAAGGTCGATGGTGACCCTAAGGTTCCCTTTTCAATAGCTACTACACCGAGGTGTAGAGGAAGGTGCTACTCCTTTCCTTGGATTGCTCGACTTGGATATATATATATATATATATATATATATATATATATATATATATATATATATATATATATATATATGCAATGACGGTCATCTGGAACACGTCCAATAAAAAATGCAACCTTTGAGTTAGAGACATCTACTCAATGTTGTTTTTTTAAATCATTATTATATCAGTTTCCAAGACATGTAATCTTTTTGGGGGGTTTCTTGTCTCGATAATAAATCATTATCATATTAGTGTGTTGCATCTATTTTGAAACAGTTTTGAATGATTTTATCTCCATATAAGTAGTGACGCAAAATATTTTTCCTCTCTTGTCCCAGGTATTGTGATCAAGGATTAATAATTGTTATAGTATATTATTTTCAAATCTGAAAAAATGAACACAATATTATTATTATTAGAGTTATTAGCAGTCACATGGGTCCCTTGTATATTGAGAACCCCAATATTTAACTGGAAGGATAACGAGCTACCGCTATATGGATGCACTACTTGGACGCTGAATAAACGGTTGGAGAAGAAGCTAGACGGCAATTATACAAGAATGTTAAGAGCAATATTGAACGAGTCCAGGCAGCAACACCCCACAAGGCGCCAACTATACGGTCACCTACCACCTATCACGAAAATTATACAAGCTAGACGAATCAGACATGCCGGACACTGCTGGAGAAGCAAGGACGAGATCGTAAGTGATGTACTCCTGTGGACCCCCGCATATGGCTAATCAAAAGCAGGACGGCCAGCTCGAACATACATACAGCAGCTATGTGATGATACGAGATGTAACCCTGAAGACCTGCTAGAGGCGATGAATGATAGGGAGACGTGGAGAGAGAGGGTCAGGGATATCCGTGCTAGCCACACGACATGATGATGATGATGATGATGATGATGATGATCTTTTCCAAAGTATTTGTCCGAAATCGAACATAACAGTTCGACTTGATCTCCCACTCGATGACTTCGAGGCCACAGTCCAGTACTTTAGACATTACGATACACATTCTCCTAAAAAAAAAGAAAAGACTTGAGGAAGCATTCAAATACAATTATAATCAGATATAGATAAGAATAGACATTTTTTTCTGAATATCTTGTGTTATTCATATCTATACATCTATCTGTTTGTCTCTCAATTTTCCTCGGTACATATCTATCTATCTATCTATCAGTTTGGTTATATCAATTTGTTTCTGAGTATATTCAAGATGCTGATAGCATCGTAAAAAATCTGAAGAAGTTTTAGTTTGATATGGAGGTACAGTTTGAAGAGTGAATCTTCTGTACCAAAAAATATAATTTACCCATTGTTATTCAACTTCCCGTCGGTTGAGGCTGTAGAATACTCTGTAGAATACACCGGCTGCATCTCTGCAGAGGCGTAAGACACCCCTCACCAACAAGTGTCCTGGGTATGACATCAAACCAGCCTAGGAGATTTGGGGAATGTGGATTACCCTTCCAAGCAATTGCTTCCAGGTTCACTCTGACTAAGTGTGGTAGTAACTGATAGGGTTCTATCTTTGGATCAAATAGAATAGATTGTACGAAAATTACTGGTGTTAAATTGTGACTGTTTTGAAACCATGCGTGCGAAAAAAAACCGAGGCTTGTTTAAGAAAGTTAACGACAAAATGTGTTTACAAATCATATATATATATATATATATTTAAAAAAGGTTTGGCATTAAATAACCAACAAAGGTTGATATGCCATAAAACCATTTAACTGCGTGCAAAAAAAGGCGAGGCTTGTTTAAGAATGTTAACGACAAAATATGTTTACAAATCACACACACACACACACACACACACACACACACACATATATATATATATATATATATATATATATATATATATATATATATATATATATATATATAATACACATGTATAAAAAAAGGGTTTGGCATTAAATAACCAACAAAGGTTCATATGCCATAAAACCATTTAACTGCGTGCAAAAAAAAGGCGAGGCTTGTTTAAGAATATTAACGACAAAATGTGTTTACAAATCATATATATATATATATATATTTAATACACATGTATAAAAGAAAGGTTTGGCATTAAATAACCAACAAAGGTTGATATGCCATAAAACCAAAGCTAAATCAAATCATATATCTTTAATAAAAAATTTTAAAGAGAATTTGGCATTAAATAACCTACAATGTTTGATATACCATAAAACCTAAGCAAACCAAATCATATATATTTATTATTTATGTATAAAGAGGATTTAGCATTAAATAACCAACAATGGTTGGTATACCATGAAACCCAACCCAACCAAACTAAACCAAATAAAGAAGAAATCTCTAGATGACACTTAGTAAAGAATACAGAGTTAACTTCTTAAATAAACAAAATAAAATAAAAACGTCTGTTTGTTTATATGTTCTTTTACTTTTGTTACAAACGGTATCGTTAAAATTGTATATCATAATCCATGTATATGACACAGCAAGTACGGTACATTGTACTAAGGTTTCGTTTGAATGCTCTTGTGAATAACGCAATTTCCAATCCAATTTGCAATTTGATGATATTACAGATTCTACATTCTCAGTCATTCCGATAAATAAATTATATATATATATATATATATATATATATATATATATATATATATATATATATATATATATATATATATATATATATATATATATATATATATATATATATATAATCAAGGTGTGGCAACCGCTCAGATGCACTTGGATCTCTCCCACCATCCGTCCCCATTGGCCATCGTCTTTGGTAAAGTCCTCAAGACTATCCCAGTGTCAGCATAGAACTTGTGAATAAAAGTTTTTGCTGGTCGACCAACGCTGGTAAGTCCATGTGTATGAATCCAGAAGAAAACGACTTTTATGAGTTCGCCCTCACTTCTTTTGCAGTGCCCCACATGTCTTGTTCGTCCGGTGAGATTGGATATAAGTGGCCGTCCAGCCGCTGTTTTATGGACTGCTATTTCTAGGATTTGTTCAAAACAGTATGCAACTAGTCAATATTGATAATTACTTAGAGACCTCACGTAGTGTAAGGGCTAACAACCAAGGCTTACAGACTTTTGTTGATGAGTTATTTTCTCTTTGGATGTCAGGTGCCTGTGGTGTAATGATAATAGTAGTGGGAAATGGATACGGTGACACGAGTTCAAATCCTGGATGAGTCTGATTGCATTTCACATAGCACTAATAACCTTTGGAAAGGTATGAAACCTATCCTTCTCCATCTAGTTATGGGTCAATAGTAGGACAGACTGAATCCTTCAGCCTTGATTAAGCAACCAGTCGAGGAGAAGGAAAGCTCTGAATTTAAAAACCTGTTAAACCCCGCTTAAAAATTGACCTTGTGGAGGGGGTTGATAAATACATATTTTCTCTTTCGAGGGCTACTAGGACCGATTCATATTAACATATCTGCACAACGGTGTAAACCAGTCGTCTCTATTAAAGTGAAAAAGTCGCAAGGAGGAAAATAATAAATGAAGAAACGTTTTAAAAATGATATTTTGAAAAAATAAGCAAATGTTTTGTCATGTGGGATGTGATTCGATATTAAGCTTAATGGCCACTAGAGGTGTCCTTTAAGAGAACGTGAATAATACAAAAATAATGGTGATAAAATCGTGACGATGAACTTAGATTAGCCGGAAAAGGCGAGTTGATAAGAATGAACAGATTACAATTTTTACTGTGACTTGTGTAAATGTCGGTATTTTCAGTCTTATATTTTTTTATAAATTGCAATTCTTTTGTTTTGTTTTTTTTGTTTGTTTGTTTTTGGTTTTTTTTGTTTTACTTTTTTGGTTTTTTGGGGGGTATTTTTTGTTTGTTTGTTTGTTTTTTTAATTGAAGGGTGTGAATGTCTACGGATATGAATTGTTCAACTGTTTTTTTTTTTGTTTTGTTTTTTTTTTGGTGGGGGGGTGTTTTTATCCATTCTTTTCATTCTTATCCCCGTTATTTTTGTTTCAATGGGACGTCAGGGGCAAATATGGGCGTCGGTGTGTCAATGGATGAGGGTGGCACTGACTTTTATTTTCACGATTATTTTCTTTACTTACAAGTTTGTCTATTGGTTGTTTGTTTTGTCTTTGTTGTTTTTTTTTTGGTGGGGGCTTTTGTTTCTTAGTTGTCTTTTTTTTTCTTTTTTTTTTTTTTTTTTACAGTGTTGGGTTTGGGACTAGGCGTCGGTATACGACTGAATATTTGCTGGTCTGCAGTTTTATCTCTCATATAAATAATTATTCCTCATAACGTGTCGTGCTGACTCTCATTTATTTAGTTATTGTTGTAATGTTCGATCCAAACACCGTGCTCCACGCATAAGGCCTTGTGACAGACAAGGTTAACCATTATTGATTGATTTGTTAATCTGCATGTTAACACATCAAGAGTTATCTTATGCACAGAGGTTTGGGAATCGCGTTCATTGTATGTTGATATTTACATTTTTTTGTGTAAATAACAGAAGAATTTTTTTTGCACACGGTTCTATCGAAAACGATCAATTCTCAAAGTGACCAATTTGAGCCAAATATGAGACCCTAACAGGTAAAACCACTCCGAGACAGAGTGAAGCAGGGAGTAATAGCAATAAAGGGGAACTCCAGACACCCCCAGATCTCCCGGGCTGGAGCCTCGCCATCAGATTCAGTTTAATGTCATACTAAGTACCCACCTTTTTTTTTAGGGGGTCTTACTCTACGGAGGATTCAGTCAACGTATTCTAAACCCCATCGACAGGGATGGTCAGCGAAGTATTGCAATTATCAAATGTTCTTTATGAATTCTTCGGGGGTGTCCTCGTGGTGTAATGGTTAAAGCGATGGATTGCGGAATCGTAGTAAGCGAGTTCGTACTCCAGTCGCGCTATTCCGTTCACTTTCGGGCAAATACCCTTGGGAAAGGTATGAATCCCCTTATCCTCCCAGCTATGGGTTAAATAGTACCACTACTGTTCTTTGGCATTAAATAACCTACAAACAGTTGATATGCCATTAGATATAGAGACCTTATGAATTCTTAATTTTATTTTGTGTATTTTACCCAACTCTTTACCAACGGACAGGATGTGACACAAGGTCATTTACAAGTCCGAGCAGTCACAATATATCTGCAAAAGAAAGGCATGACACCAAAAGAAGTCCATGAGGACAAATTACAGATCAATGCAGAGGGCTTCATTCCCATGCAACGGTGAAGAAGTTGACTGCGGAATCTAAGAGAAGCAGGGAGAATACAGAAGATGACCCTCGGTCAGGTCGTCGAAAACCTCAACCACTGATAAACAATTTGATGCCATTCCCCTGGTCCATTTAGCTGGGCTGCAGAATATACCGCCTGCATCACTGCAGGGGGATAAGATTCCCATAACGAGTGTCCTGAATATGACACTAAACTATCTGATCATGAGGCTTCAATAATGCTGGAGCTTCGGGGAATGCGGAGTACTCCTTTATTGCTATCGCTCCCAGGTCCACTCTGGCCCGGAATGTTAGCACCTGATAGGGTCCTATCTATGAGTCAAATAGAACTGTTTGACATTTAAACTGTATTTTTGCTAAACTGAAATAGAACTGTTTATATGTATAAAAATGTAATTGGCATTAAATAACCTACAATGGTTGATATACCACGAAACCAAACCAAGTTAAGTTGGCGACCGTAGTCAAGGTTGACCCTAAGTCTCCCTTTTCGATAGCTACTACACCAAGGTACAGGGGAGGGCGCTACTCCTTTCCCTGGATTTCTCCACTTTACCCTTGATCCGTACTTTATAATGCAGATTGTTAAGCAAGGGGGTATCAAGTACCATTTTTGAGTCCTTGGTGTGGCTCGACATGGGATCGAACCAAGGTCTCCCGGGCCATTGGTGAATACTCTAACCATTATGCAAACCAAACCCAATCCAATTCAAAACCCAAACCATTGACAGTATTGTTTTAGATGACAGACGCTTACTGTCGAGTTGATAACGATGTCATTAGCTTTGTTTCGGTCCACAATGTTTTAACTAAGATCTTGTGGATGAACAAGCTATTTACAATATAGGTTTTAAGAATGCTGATGCCAGAATACAAGCTGAAAAGGGTTGACATTTCTAGGGCACTTCTGGTTTGCTTCCGAACTAGTTCTAAGAATTTACTCTGCAGCTTAGTGACTCAAGACTCAAAGCTAACATAGGAAACACTCTGATTCTTTAACCTCGAAGAAGTTCAAGCAAGCATCGTCTGTTGGAAACGTGATGGTTTTTGTTTTTATAGATTCTAAAGGTGTAACGATGCTAGTCTGGAAAAGTAAAGAGCAATTGATCAAGAGTATAGCGCATTGTATTTAAGACAACTGAAGGAAGCAATCAAGAAGAAACATAGAAAAAAAAGCTGAGGCCAGGTGTCCTCTTGCGTCAGGATAACGCGCCCGTTCACGTTGCTAAGGTTGAAGAAGCTGAAGCAGCAAACTGTGACTTTGAATTGCAACCCAATCCTCTTACTCACCAGTCTGAGCTCCATCTGACTCCTGTTTCTTGAAATCAAATCTCACCTGAGTAGTCACCATTTTGGAAACAATAAAGAGCTTATCTGTACCGTGGAGGAGGTTTTAGAGGACGATGATGCCACCTTCTTCCGTGATGGCATTGCAGAGCTTGAGCATCGTTGGACTAAATGTTAAAGGGAAGTATATTGAAAATTATTGGAAAGCTGTCTCGTTTCTCCGACTGCGTCTGATTGAGGCTTAGAATCTTTTGAACGACCTTCGTACATAAATACACACACACGCGCGTGCACACACACACACACGCACACACATACACACACACACAGACTCACACACACACACACACACACACACACATATATATATATATATATATATATATATATATGAGAAAAAATAAATGCAATAGTATGTAAATCTAAAAGGAAGAAAAAACGAAATATTCAGAGAATATATTTATTCATCTATGATAATACGGCTTTTTGTTTAACCAGCTTCAGGTTGATCTTAAAATGCCGTAGTTAAAATGTTACATCCGATTTTTTCAAAGGAAAAAATGAAACGAAAAAAGGAAAAAAAACTTCTTTGCCTTCTATCATCAATTATAGCATTCCATTTCAAAATATACTGGCGTATCTAGTGTTGGAATTTTTTTACGGATAACGTTTTGGCTATAGATAAAAAAAAAAAAAAAATTAAACTTTTATAAGAATTCTGAATTTTTTTTAAATTTCACAAAAAATGTCTATGTGTGCAGTTTAAAAATTTTTAAATTTTTTTCTATTTTAACTTTTTAAAGTTAATAAAAATAATCTTGTTTGTTGTGGTTTACAATCAAAATCTAGTTTAGAAAATTTTTATTTGTTTGGTTTGGTTTGGTTTGGTTTTATGGCACATTAACCATTGTTGGTTATTTAAATGCCAAATCATCTTTATACATATATATGAAATATATATATGATTTGGTTTGGTTGAGTTTTATGGCACATCAACCATTGTTGGTTATTTAAATGCCAAATCATCTTTATACATATATATGAAATATATATATGATTTGGATTGGTTGAGTTTTATGGCACATCAACCATTGTTGGTTATTTAAATGCCAAATCATCTTTATACATATATATGAAATATATATATGATTTGGTTTGGTTGAGTTTTATGGCACATCAACCATTGTTGGTTATTTAAATGCCAAATCATCTTTATACATATATATGAAATATATATATGATTTGGTTTGGTTGAGTTTTATGGCACATCAACCATTGTTGGTTATTTAAATGCCAAATCATCTTTATACATATATATGAAATATATATATGATTTGGTTTGGTTGAGTTTTATGGCACATCAACCATTGTTGGTTATTTAAATGCCAAATCCTGTTTTTAGGTACATATTAGATATATGATTCGTAAAAACGGTTTTAGATAGACATAGTCAAATGATCCAACAGTTCTATTTCTATCAATTCAATTTAGCATGAGTCAACAAAGTTAAATGGTTCCAAGTATTGTTATGTATAACTAACAATTCAATTAAACATCAGTCATTTATTTACACACAGTTAAATGATCAAACCGTTCTATTTCTATCAATTCAATTTAGCACATGTCAACAAAGTTAAATGGTTCCAAGTATTGTTATGTATAACTAACAATTCAATTAAACATCAGTCATTTATTTACACACAGTTAAATGATCAAACAGTTCCATTTAAAACAATTCAATTTATTATAAGTCATTTGCTTGCACTCAGTTTAAATGGTAAAACAGCTCTATTTGACTCATAGACAGGATCCTATCAGGTGTTACCACTCCGAACCAGTGTGGAACTGGGAGCAATGGCAATGAAGAGGTACTCTGCATTCGCCAAAGCTCCATCATATGGGAGTCTCACTATCAGATTGTTAAATATCATAACCAGGACACTCGTTGGTGGGGGTCTTACCCCTCAACAGAGATGCAGTTGGTGTATTCTATATTGATATTGCTACTCACTATTAAGTGTTTACCTACAATTGTTCCATTTTTTATCTTGGCATTGTGATGTAAGTAAAAATATAGTCATTTTTGTCTTTAATTGGAATCATTTTGAGATGAGGCTTCTTAATCTGAGAATTAATTTTTATTCATTGCAGACTTTTTGTCCTCATCTTGGTAGTTTTTGTGTTGTTTCTTCTTTCACTACGTTTCGGCTAAATTTCACCTCTGGCCTTCTTCAGGGAATTAACCGCGACCTCGGATAGGAATGCTGAGTCTTGTAACCGTATCCCCAGTAATTACTGCCTTCCATAGTTGTTGTTTATAAGACCAAAAAATCCATCCTTGATCTACCTAAGCCGGTCAGAGGTTTACTTGGTCAAAAACGTGGTGTGATAGACAACTAATTCTTTATCATATCCAAATGGAGACCAACATTTTATACAGCCTTTGGCACAAAATAACCCAACAGAAGTTGATATGGCGCAAACCCAACCAACTTGGCACTGATTCACATATTCTTCCCCACCTTCCAGCTATGGGTTACTAGAAAGGCATATGAAGATAGATTTTTGTAACTAATACAACTGAAGACTATTATCTTTAAACTGACTTTGGTATAAAATGACCTAACAAAAAATGTCTTCCCTTAAAACCAACCAACAAGTTATTTAAAATATATTTTAAGGGAAGGAATTAGATAAGGCAAGAGCAACCCTTTCTGAGAAGCGGACCGCATGAGATACGGATTACCGTCAGGTGGGCCGTGTTACTAAAAAAAATTCCAGGTAACCATTTTAACTATAGAAGACCATATTGGAAAGCATCTGCTTTAAAAATGGGGAAAAGTTGTTTTGTTTTTCTCTTCTGTAAAATGATCAATAAGAAAACTGAAAATATAAAGCAGGTCATTCAGAAAGCTCTGTGGGCCACAGTTTGTCCAGGATTGAATTAGAATTCCATATTTTTTATTCGGGTTCCGAACATTTAATGGGTACGTTGCTCACTGTTATTAACATAATTATCACTCAGAATTATAGATAACGTTACAGACAATACATGTTAATATGATTTGTGGCCTTTTTAGGAACCAGAAATAAAGACACAAGAATGGAATTGAGTTAAACAAATTCATTAACAAAGAACAGTAATATAACATGTACAAATGAGAGGATTGCCAGAGAGACTATTCGGTCCGACTGTCAAGGCTATCTGCTGGAATATTGCTTGCTGCCTAAGAGCAGTACCTGCTGCTGTTTATAGCTGGGAGACTTCATGTCAATATGTTACAGACAATATATGTTAATAATAATGTATATTTTTCTCTGCCACTCGTATACGATGAATTTATGAATAAATGACTACAAACGAATTTATTTAATCTGTTCCAAGGAATTGAAGGGTAAGCAGAGTGTAATTGTCACCATTTTAAATTATTAATTTAAAAATTCCTGCATTTAATTTTTTTTCAAGTTTTGTCAACTGCGCAGTAAGCTAGAGTCAGTTAGGTACTTTCTGTAAGGAAAGCAGCACCATGACGCAAACCACTCCTCCAGAAATTTGGAAACGCCATGATGTACTGCTTGGCATTCACGTCTGAAGCGCCAATACTAAGATTTCAGGATACTTGGGGGTCAATCTGAAGACAGATTTATACGTGTTATTACTTAGAATATACGGACTCTTGACGTCATCTCTATTGAAATACTCACTAAGTTTCGGCCGATATGTCCTTCGGTCTTCTTCATGTGTTTCCTTTCGTACTCTGGAGTCCACAAATGTTTAGTTATTGTAAGTATTCCTTTTGTTATTCTTATCTGTTGTTGGGATTGAACCAGCAACCCCTAGATGATTTCATTTTCTAACCAAACGCCTAATCCACTTATTCTTGCCGAGTGAATTTTGGGGGCTTATAAATCTAATGTCTCCATCTCCACTATCATATCAGATGTTTTTGTACCAGAGTTCATATCACAATTTCTTTTTTTATCGAGCCGTTTTGATTAATGGTCCCCAAATCGTATTCGCCTCTATACTTGGTCTATTCAAAAGATCACAATAGCTTAACATGTGCGCCGCTCTTTAAGGCATCTTAACTTCCAGTGTTCTTCACTGTCAATTATTTTAGTTTGATTCCACAAGAGCAGATGGTTTCCCTTTAACTTCTGAATCGTCCGGTAAGGACACAAGGCGCAGTGGATAAGGTGTTTTGTTGTAAGGTGCTTCAGTAAGTACGGATTTGTCTATGCTTACTCAACAAACAGTTAGTATGGAATTATCTATCCTTACACAACTATTACTTAAATAACTTTTCTTTTTTTTTTCTTTTGAGTGAAAATCCACATTTTTTCTTTCATAAATCCATTTGATTGTAACACCGCTTAGTTTTACATAAACTTGATACGACTACTATAACTGCTACAATAACAAAAAAATTATCTACGCTTCGACCAATATTCTTTCCTTAAATAAAGGATTTTGTATTTTTGTTTTTCAGTAAACTTATCACCCAGTTTAAAGAAATAAAATTAGTTAATTATAAATTCCTAGACTGGATTTTTGTTCATTCATTTTCTCCTTAATCAGTTACAAATATATATAAAGTCATCCACAGACAGATCTGTTTCGTTCTATCAGAACTCGTCAGTGCTGGAATCGAAACCCAGTTGACTCAAACGCCAATCCAAGCTTCTACCCCGCAGCCACGAGGAAACAGTAGCAACGAAGTAAATTTTAAACGGTTATGAATCACAATTACTATTGTTTACATACATCCGCTTAAACGACAACCGAGAGCTCAATTCATATGTGAAGAGCTTTGCAACAAACGCTAAGGGCAATGCGATTACTTCATTTGCTTAGAGAACTCAACCCTACGAGGGTAGGGGAGTATATATATATATATATATATATAAAGTCATCCCTATATATATATATATATATATATATATACCAAAATAAAAAACCCAACAAGATTTTATTTGCATTGAGCTCTTGACCGGGATATTGCAACTAAGTATATAGTGTTTACCTGTTTAAACTGATTTTGAGCTTTATCAATACATTGGCACTTAAAACATTGATATTGCAACCAAATATGAAGTATTTAGCCGTTTTGGTAGATTTTAAAGATACATTCTTTATAATATCCAAATGAAGACCATCATTTTATACAGCGTTTGGCATAAAATAACCTAAAGAACAATAATACAACATATACAAATGAGAGGGTTACCAGCGCGACTATTCAGTCCGAATGCCAAGGCTATCTGCTGGAATTTGCCTGCTGCCTTGGAATTGTTCCCAACTCCGGATTAACTGGATTTATCACTGACTTATATATATATATATATATATAGAGAGAGAGAGAGAGAGAAAGAGAGAGAGAGGTGCCTGTGGTGTAATGGTTATCGACGTAGGAAATGGACACGGTGACACGAGTTCAAATCTTAGAGGAGACTGATTACATTTCACATAGCACTAATACCCTTGGGAAAGGTATGAATCCAATTATTCTCCCTCCAGTTATGGGTAAATAGTAGGGCAGACTAGGTTCTTCACCATTGGTGAGGCAACTAGTCTAGGAGAAGGAAAACTCTAAATGCAAACCTGTTAAACTCCGCTTTAAAATTGACTTTGTGTTATGTCCTGCCCTAGCGGAGGGGTTGGTAAATATATATATATATATATATATATATATATATATATAACACGATTGACGTATACTGGATAGCAAGCTAAGACTCGTAGATCAGCTGCTATTCAGTAGATAATTCGATTCTCACAAAGTGAACATACATGTGATATTGAACCAAATCTGAACTCTGCTAGAATTAAAGAATGTTGTGTTCTGGTTAGTGAACACAAGTAGTAGTAATAATAAGACAAACCACGATATGTGAGGAGAATAGTTATATTTACAGGAAAGAGTATTTACAAGAGAGAGACTGTTAGTAATAAGAACATAGTATTAGTGATAGAGTAAGGATATACTACAACAATAGGAACGGCTCTTCTGGTCTGACTTGTAGGCTCATTCTTCCCAGACTATCTCCGCTACTGCCATATATGGCAGATGGAACAGATCATTATGCAGAAAAGGTAGGTGATACCCAACAAAGAGGATATCTCTTTGTTGTGTAATAATTATCAAGTTGTCTTCATAAATAAATGAGGACTGAATAATGAGTTTGATCCTTACTGGATGCATTACCACATGTAAACTATATTCAGCTTATAAGGTTATTCAGGCCAATACTCCCAAAACCACTCGACAAGACAAATCTAGAAAAGCTGATGATTAAAAAATGCAGACTATCAAAGTTTGCTGAAGACTTTCCGTATCCTGTATTTTGAGCTTTCTTTTTTAAATTGTGACGTTTCAGGGAAGTACTGCCACGTGCCTGTGAGCGTACTGAGCTAGGATGAGAATGCCGAGTTAAAAAGATTTTGGGAAAAGGAGGGTTGTGTCACCATTTATCGACATAAACAGGGAATCGGATATCAGGGTGTTGCCATTTGCGGTGGTGAATTAGATATGGATCTCCGACATTTTTCGTTTTCATTATGTCACCAGATTTCGGACGACAAAATCCGGTCAATCGACACCATTTGCTGTCATTCGCTTCATTCTGCTTTTTTTGCTTAATATATATATATATATATATATATATTAGAAAAAGGGAGAGAGAAAGAGAAAGAGAGAGATAGAGAGAAAGAGAAAGAGACATTTGCGTGCATTTTCACTAACACGCACAGGATATATACATACATTCGTTTGTGTACATCTAATGAATTATTATATATATATATATATATATATATATATATACGTGTGCGTGTATATATATACAGATCTATATACATATACATGCATATATATGTATATACATATTTATGTATAAACATAAATATACGCATACATATATACATATATATGAGAGTGTATATAGTAATTAACAAAGCGCTTTGCTTCGATGTGGCACAAGGCCGAATGAATGGGGCGCCCAATGAGACATGACAGTGTACATATATATATATATATATATATATATATATATACACATACGTCTATAAGAGCATATATATATATATCTACAAATATATGTATAATTCTATACATTTAGATATATTTGAATGTATATATATATATATATATAAACAGATAGAGAAAGAGAGAAGGAGAGACATTTATACGCACAATAACGATTATATATATATATATATATATATATATATATATATATATATATATATATATATAAGAAAAAAATAAATGGATAAACCAAAACATTGACAACGGATTCAACAATGATATTTCGCTTTTATCCATTTTTCCATTTTATTTTTCACATTTTGTTAGTTTTTTCTAAACCTATCATTTCTCAGTATACATATATATATATATATTGAGAGAGAGAGAGAGAGAGAGAGAAAGAGAGAGAGAGAGAGAGAGAGAGATTAGAATGATAATTGCATTTTTAAGACGTATACTCATTTTCGGATTGCGATGTATCATCAAACTGTACCGAGAGCAAACCTACACAGATGCACTCTCTCTCTCTCTCTCTCTCTCTCTCTCTCTCTCTCTCTCTCTCTCTCTCTCTTTCATCGCTTTTGTTAATTCCTCTAATCGGGATCCAGTGTCTGAACAGAGCTCATGATTTTGAGTTTTTGCTTGTCGCCAAATTTTGGTAAGTTTGTGTATAGACGTTAATGTATTCGTTCACGCTTCTTCGGTAGTGCTCTGCATGGCTTGTTCGATTTACTTGGATGATTTCCTAGATGGACAGTATGTGGCTGTTTAACTACTATTTTGTCGTGTGCTACAACCTGGATTTGTTCAAAACAGTACACAGCATCTTGGTTTAGTTCCCGTCTAGAAATTTCTCCATGCGTTTCGTTAAAGTCTACCATATTTACCAACCCCTCCGCTCTGGTAGGATATGACACAAGGTCAATTTTTTTAAGCAGAGTTTAACAGGTTTGAATTCAGAGTTTTCCTTCTCCTAGACTAGTTGCCTCACCAAGGCTGAAGAACCCAGTCTGCCCTACTATTTTACCCATAGCTGGAGGGAGAATAATTGGATTCATAACTTTCCCAAGGATATTAGTGCTATATGGAATGCAATCAGTCTCGTCCAGGATTTGAACTCGTGTCGTCGTGTCCATTTCCTACGACGATAAACTCTACCGGGTACAACCATGTATTAGTACGGACACAGTAACAGCTTGGAAGAATCGCCGATTTATTTTATCAAAAATCAGCTTTCCATTTTGTTGATGACCTATCAATAGAAGCCC
This sequence comes from Sepioteuthis lessoniana, assembly GCA_963585895.1. NCBI lineage: Eukaryota > Metazoa > Mollusca > Cephalopoda > Myopsida > Loliginidae > Sepioteuthis > Sepioteuthis lessoniana. The sequence goes on along the minus strand of CAUZXS010004307.1, from coordinate 91,914 downwards.
AAGACTTTTGCATATGCTAACATCACTTTCAACTGATAAGATATTGCTACCGAGGTATATGAATTGGTCTACTTAATCCGAAGACTTGCCATTTAATGATGAGATGGTATATATTGATTAAAACACGAAGAAACCGATGCCACTTAACTTAAAGAGTGCTTTAATTATATCTATTTATACTCATTTTCATTTTATAACAAGAAATAATCAAATTCTGCTATCTTTAGTTTAAAAGAAAAACTTTTTATTTAAAAAATGGTTTGTACTTAAATATGTAAATAAACTATTAAAACTCAATACTTAAAATTTCTTTTTGGACGCTAACTAAACGGCTGGAGAAGAAGCTCGACGACAATTACACAAGAATGTTGCGAGCAATATTGAACAAGTCCTGGCGGCAACACCCGACAAGGCACCAACTATAACGGCAATCTTCTTTACATATATTCTATTTGTATTTATGTTAGGGATTTGGAGGTATTAATTCAAGTATCAAGTTCATGACATGATGAGGGTTATTTTATGCCTTGAGGTTAGAGAATAACATTCATTGTGCGTTCATATTTACATTTATTGTGCTGTTGGATCGATGAGCTATCGGTCATATGGAAGTCAGATCTGACCGATAAAATGAAACGCAGTTTCTTCCAAGCAGCGGTAGTATCGATACTGCTATATGGATGCACTACTTGGGCGCTAACAAAACGGCTGGAGAAAAAGCTAGACGGCAATTACACAAGAATGTTGCGAGCAATATTGAACAAGTCCTGGCAGCAACACCCCACAAGGCACCAACTATACGGCCACCTGCCTCCCATCACGAAAACTATCCAAGTTAGACGAACCAGACATGCAGGACACTGCTAGAGAAACAAGGACGAACTCCTCAGTGAATGTACTCCAATGAACCCCTGCATATGGCCAAGCAAAAGCAGGACGACCAGCTCGAACATACATACAGCAGCTATGTGAGGATACGAGATGTAGCCCTGAAGACCTGCCAGAGGCGATGAATGATAGGGAGAAGTGGCGAGAGAGGATCAGGGATATCCGTGCTAGCGGCACGACATGATGATAATGATGATGATGATGATGATGATGGGTGAATAATTCTGACCCCAACTATATATATATATATATATATTCGCTTATGGCTAGGGAGACTTAGGTTCAATCATAATAAAGACTCAAAAATGGTACTTGATGCCTCAGTATTGTTACGTATTAAGGGTAAAGCAGAGCAATCCAGGGAAAGAAGTAGCGCCCTTTCCTACACCTCAATGTAGTCGCTAATGAAGGGGGGGCCTTCGAGTTGCCCTTGACTACGATCGGCAACTTTACTTATATGTTTGTATGTGTTACCAGACATTGGCAAGATGGTTAGTGTGTTCGCCAATAGCCCAGGAGACCTGGGTTCAATCCCAGGTCGAGTCATATCAAAAACTCAAAAATGGTATTCAATGCCTCCTTGCTTAACACTCCGCTTTATATGGTACAGATCAAGGGGAAAGTGGAGCAATCCAGGGAGAGAGTAGCACCCTCTCTTACACCTTGGTGTAGTAGCTATCGAAAAGGGATATCACCCTCCACTAAGGTCCTATTTACCCAACCCCTCCGCTCGGGCAGGATTTGACACAAGGTCAATTTTTTAAGCGGAGTTTAGCAGGTTTGAATTCAGAGTTTTCCTTCTCCTAGACTAGTTGCCTCACCAAGGCTGAAGAACCTAGTCTGCCCTGCTATTTACCCATAGCTGGAGGGAGAATAATTGGATTCATACCTTTCCCAAGGGTATTAGTGCTATGTGAAATGCAATCAGTCTTGTCCAGGAATTGAACTCGTATCACCGTGTCCATATCCTGTGACGAGAACCATTACATCACGGGCACCTCGGGCACCCTCCACTAAGGTCGCCAA
>CAUZXS010004307.1:0-87500 GCA_963585895.1 Sepioteuthis lessoniana | reverse complement strand
CCGTCAGGACAAATTTTCTACTAGTTTCAGAGAGGCTCCGTCTAGTGTGGCAATGTTGCCTGTTTGGTTGTAACAAATATATTCAGTTTTGTGTGCATTGCCATGGAGGCCAATGCCAGCTGCAGCTCGTTCCAGACTATGCAGTAGTGTCTCTGCTTGATTAGGCGTATTCGCCAGTAACGCCAAGTCATCAGCGTAGTCGGCATCGGTGATTGTTTTTGCGGGGTATCTTTTGCTTCTTCTCTTAGTCAGCTCGAAGCCATTTTCTCTGATTTTGTCGATCGAAGTTCTAAGCACGTAATCTAGACGGATGATAAAGAGGTATGGGGCTAGCGTGTCTCCTTGTAGTACTCCTGCAACTATGTCGAAGTATTCCGTGTCTCCATCTGGTGAACGTACTTTCACTTTGGTGTTTCTGTAGAGAATCATTATCGCTGCTACGGTTTCTTTTGGTAGACCGTATGCAAGTCGTATTTGCTCCATCTTCCCTCTGTGTATAGAATCGAAGGCCTTGGTAAAGTCGACGAATAGTAATGTTGCCTGAAGGTTTTTTGCCCGAACGCCTTCAAGGATTTTACGGGTGGTCAGTATTGGACAATAAATAGAACTTACTTTCGTTCATCCAGTCTCGAATGTGGTTCACTGAAGTTAAGCAACGATGAGCCTGTTCAGTATTTAAATGGGTAACCACTTAGCAACCTGGGACATGTGTTGCCTGAATAAACATTACTGAGTAAATTACAATCAAAATGTATTAGACCAAAGTGAAACATTAACAGCTTTATCATATTTACCCAACACCTCCGCCCGGGCAGGTTATGACACAAGGTCAATTTTTTAAGCGGAGTTTAACAGGTTTGAATTCAGAGTTTTCCTTCTCCTAGACCAGTTGCCTCAACAAGGCTGAAGAATTCAGTCTGCCCTACTATTTACCCATAGCTGGAGGGAGAATAATTGAATTCATACCTTTCCCAAGAGTATTAGTGCGATGTGAAATGCAATCAGTCCAGGATTTGAACTCGTGTCACCGTGTCCAATTCCTGCGACGATAACCATTACACCACGGGCACCTCCCTTTTTTCCCAACCCCTCCGCTCGGGCAAGATATGACACAAGGTCAATTTTTAAGCGGAGTTTAACAGGTTTCAATTCAGAGTTTTCCATAGCTGGAGGGAGAATATTTGGATTCATACCTTTCCCAAGGGTATTAGTGCTATGTGAAATGCAATCAGTCTCGTCCAGGATTTGAACTCGTATCGTCGTGTCCAATTCCTACGACGATAACCATTACACCACGGGCACCTCCAACATTAACAGCTTTATCCTTGATTGAAATTCGGATCACTGATTCCATTCCCTAGAGCGATAAGCGTTACACTAAGCAGGTACTGTAAGCCTCTCTGCTAGACTAAGCAAGTACTAAATAACAAGGATTCTGTTTCGATTTCTTTGTTTTAAGGTATACCAACATCCATTTTTGAAGAATTGTATGTTTAGTTTTATGTTATTTCAACCATTATGGGTTATTTAATGCCAAATCTGTTTTATACATATATATTAGATATATATGATTTGGAAACATAAGACCACAAAGTTAAATAGTTCCAAGTTGAGACCCTGCTTCCTAGGTAGGTGAATTTGTCAACCTGAAAATGGTTGACAAATTCACCTACCTAGGAAGCAGCGTCTCATCAACCGAAAAAGACATCGACACACGGCTAACGAAGGCATGGAAAGCTATCGATAGGCTTTCAATCATATGGAAATCAAACCTGACCGATAAAATGAAACGCAGTTTCTTCCAGGCTGCAGCCGTGTCGATACTGCTGTATGGATGCACTACTTGGACGCTGACTAAACGGTTGGAGAAGAAGCTAGACGGCAATTATACAAGAATGCTGCGAGCAATATTGAACAAGTCCTGGCAGCAACATCCCACAAGGCGCCAACTGTACGGTCACCTACCACCTATCACGAAAACTATACAAGCTAGACGAACCAGACATGCCGGACACTGCTGGAGAAGCAAGGACGAGATCGTAAGTGATGTACTCCTGTGGACCCCCGCAGATGGCCAATCAAAAGCAGGATGACCAGCTCGAACATTCATACAGCAGCTATGTGATGATACGGGATATAACCCTGAAGACCTGCCGGAGACGATGAATGATAGGGAGACGTGGAGAGAAAGAGGGTTAGGGATATACGTGCTAGCCGCACGACATGATGATGATGAAGTATTGCTATGAATCTTTAACAATTCAATTAAACATCAGTCATTTGTTTACACACAGTTAAATGATCAAACAGTTTTATTTGTAACAATTTAATTTAGCATGTCATTTGTTGACACTCATTTTAAATGTCAAAGAGTTCTATTTAACCCTTAGATTGGGCCCTGTCAGGTGCTAATATTCAGTCTATGATGGCAATGAAGGGGTACTCCACATTCCCGAAAGCTCTAGCATTATTGGAGCCTCACCATCAGATTGTTTAATTTCATATCCAGGACACTCGTTGGGAGTTCTTATCCCTCTGCAGAGATGCAATCGGTGTATTCTACAGCCCCAACCTACGAGGCTTGTTGAAGAATTGTGATATTATTAAATCCATAGTCGGGTTAATATAATAATACCAAGGGCATTAGTCCAATAGTGAACGCAATAGAGCGACTGGAGTTTGAACTCGCTTACTTCGTGGTTGTAGTCCAGAAGAAGGAATCTAATGAGTGATGAAGCTTGTCAAATAAAGAGACCCAACAAATTAAATCATATATACCAACCCCTCCGCTCGGGCAGGATATGACACAAGGTCAATTTTTAAGCGGAGTTTAACAGGTTTGAATTCAGAGTTTTCCTTCTCCTAGACAAGTTCCTTCAGCCAGGCTGAAGAACCTAGTCTGCCCTACTATTTACCCATAGCTGGAGGGAGAATAATTGGATTCATACCTTTCCCAAGGGTATTAGTGCTATGTGAAATGCAATCAGTCTCGTCCAGGATTTGAACGCGTGTCGCCGTGCCCATTTCCGATGACGATAACCATTACACCACGAGCACCCAACAAATTAAATGCTTTTTGTTTCTTGTGTGTGTGTGTGGTTTTGTTTCTTGTTTTGTTTTTTATGAAAACATCAATTTTCATGGCTACTTATGGTTTATTTTGCTTGCTTTGAGATGTCTTCTTTCCCTAAAGGAAACAGAAATTTCTTATTACTTTTTATTAGTGAAATCCATTCGCAATGGTGGATTAAGGGCCCAAAAATGGCCTAGACAAACCTCTACAATCGGCCTCCAATTTTATCTATGCAATGAAACTAGATAGACAAATAGATAATCAGCCAACTAACACGGCACCAGGCTGTACCAGGCCCAAAGACCGCTGGGCCCATAACTCACTAGGATTTAATGTGTTATTCCAGTGATCCAGTTGCTACAAAACACTCGTAATTTTATACGAAAACAAACGAAATAGATTTTTAAAAGTACGTTAGACAATCTGTACCAAAAAATGTCCAACCGTCTTTTCAAACGCTTTTCGCTATTATTAGTCATTTTCAAGGAAAAACTTGAGATTATTTTTTGGATTCAAAGAAAATTTGATGGGTTTTTTTTTATCATTAAGGGTTTTCGGACTATTGTCTTCATCTTTATTGTTATTTCCACAATGTTTCGGTCGATATGTCCTCCAGCCTTCTTCAGGTGTTTATCGAACCCGGGAACCTTCACGGAACTTCGAACTACGTCCTTTATTGAATCCACGGGAGTCGCCTGTTCTGATTCCGTTAGCCATAACCAGGTACAAGTGTTAAGTATTCCTGTATTGTTACTCGCCTGCAGTCAAGATTGGGAGGCAGGGGTCCGTACTGCCGCTGCTTTGTGGAATGCTTGCCTGCAGGACTTGTTCAATACAACTCGCAGCATTCTTGTACAATTGCCGTCAAGCTTTCCCTCTATACGTTTGGTCAGCGTCTATGTAGTGCATCTATATATATTGTCTAGTTTCTTAAGAAGTTTTTTGCACACAATTAGGATATCAAGTAATTCAAATAATTTGTGCATAGTCGTATGATTTAAAGTATTCCTATCTATTACTAATAATCATATCGTTTCAAGTAGTTATTTATATTTGATAATAATCATTTGTTTGCACACAATCATATGGTTTTAAATAATTAATAATAATCCTTAGTAAACAATTATAGCTTCAAAGAAATATTTTTAGTACAAATAGTTTATAAGTATATGGTTTTAAGTATCCCTATCAAACACAAATAATTTCTAAACAGTTTATTTGGTTCATAGATGGGACCCTAATAGCTACTACCACTCCTGGTCAGAGGGCTACTACACACTGCCTAGATCGCTTGAACTGGACCCTCGCCATCAGATGCTATTTAGAATCATACTCAGGACACCCTTGGGGGGGGAGTCTTACTCCTCTGTAGAGGATTCAATCAGTATATTTTAAGCCCCACCGGCAGGGGGTGGAATTGTTATACCATATGTAAGCAGTCTGCAATAGTTTATTGTTTGGATCCGTATCTTGATTAATATATTTTGCATACCAGTTCTCAAGTAGGATTATATTCAATGCGCTTTTGTATGACTTCATTTGCAAAGTGCTTTTTTTTTCTTTTTCTTTTTTTTTTTTTTTTTTCTAATTTATCTCGTATATCCGTGTTGCCTGCAAGTATCTGCAGCGATGAGTCTGTTCGTAATTTTTACAGAAGCTGATACACAGTGGCCTCAAAACCTCCTGGGAAAAATCTAAAGTCTACCTATTAATGTAACACATATAGTATGAAAACTATAGAAGCAAATCAGCCTACTTACGAAGGACTGGCTCATAGACTCACCGGTCCACCGGGATTTATACGGGTGTCCCTATGGTCCTATTCACTCGCCAAACATTGGTTATCTAGTATGAAAACAAGAGATAATAAAAAAGAATGGTCTATATCCTTCAATAAAACTTACTTATACACACACACATATATATATATATATGTGTGTGTGTGTGTGTGTGTGTGTGTGTGTGTGTGTATTCTTGTACAACACTATGGTAAAATTAGTTGTTAAATAGGGGAATTAATTAAAATAAACAAAACTTCGAAGTCAGTCGTCGGTAAAACGAAGGGAACGAAGATTTCAAAGAAAAGGATCTTAAAATTTGGAGGGCACAAAAAAAAAAAAGAAATTAAAAATTAATTAAACTACAACCTCCGACTATTTGAGAACAGAGAGAACTCAAACATAAATTAGAAATATTCAGAAATATTTAAAAATATTCTTGATCTGATGTATAATGAATCTTTCTTTTTTTCTGTCTCCTCCAAATTTTAATATCCTTTTCTTTTAAAACTTCGTTTATTGTACTGATATATATATATATATATATAGAGAGAGAGAGAGAGAGAGAGAGAGAGAAGCCTGATCAATTGGTTGTGTCAAGCCCTAGCACCTATATGTTTTGCTCCAATCGTATTTTTCAATCTACACAAGAAACAAACTCCCAAACCATATCTTTTAGTCGCTAAAAGACTGTGACTGAGGGATCAATTGCGTTGAGAGAATGGGAATTTGACCACTGCTAAATTATATGGTAATTAATAACGTTTATTAAAAACCTGAAACTGGGCTCGAAAACCTACTCCTGACTCAAGTATACTGGTCGTATATCTCAGTCTCAAACTAGACAAATGATTTCTTTCTTGGTATATTCCCAAAACAAGTTGGGTTCCGTAATGGGTGGCGGAGCACAGGACCAGCAAAAAATAAACATCACTTTTGGTGTCTTCAAACAAAAAAATTATAAGAAATTTATCCGAATCAAACTTGGAGAATGAGGCAGCTGACTTCCCCAGATTCATTGTCATTGAATCGTTAGAGGATGTCGATCCGGTTAAATTCTCCACTTTCTAAATAGAAAAGGTTATCATAACGACAGTTACTCCACAAAACGCAAAGAAAACACGAAATGGAAATTTACTTGTCGAGGTGGACAGCCGGGGGTAGGCCGAAAACATCCTCTAAATGAAAAGCTTCCACACTACAAAATCCAGACCATATTCCCACGAAAGACTTATAAAGGAGTTTTCAGAAGTAGGGAGTTGGCCTAGGCTATAGCAGAGGAGATGTCATCAGCCCTGGGAAAAAAGGGAGAAACAAACATCAGAAGAATCACCATTAGAAAAGACGAGTGACAAATCCAGACCAACACCTTCATGCTGGCATTTAATCAACCCCATACTCCCAAGGAAGTGAAAATCGGCTATTGTCTCGTATAACCCAGTTGCCGTGATAGTTAATTGTATTAATTATTTTATTATCTGCTTTGGTCGAGCCGCGAGTTTTTCAGTTAGCTAAAATCTTTGAGCATAAATGTAAATGAAATTGGAAAGTTCAAGATAGTGCATAGGCGACCAAGACACGAAGACCAAATGTAAATAAAATGGATTCATGTCTTGTCACAGGTTTGATTGGAGAAATGAAAACAGTGAATTTGGGGACACGTCTGAGATGACGCAATCACTTAAAGAGATGACATCATACTAACGATATCCTGAAATTAGATATATAAGAATAAGCGAATTTTGAAAAGGTAGTCAGTTGTCAGTCGTTAGTTCAGAGAGTTCGGTCGGGCGGGGGTATCTCTTTATGTCTCTGTTTATAGACTCTTACGGATTTAATCTCTCTCGTACTACTACATGTAGTCTGAAAATCGAACAGTACAGTACATCTAGTTAATCAAGTGACAATTTCTATAAAAAAATATTGGGCATATTACTGCTATACCAACACGTTCCGATAAATGATTGTTAATTGAGAATGGCTTTGGCGTTAGATAACCTACAAAGGTTGATATGCCATTAAACAAAGAAACCAAACCTATCGTATAGAAAGTATGGATAGTGACACTAACCGTGTTGTCGCAAAGCTCCGTCTAGATCATATTTACCAACCCCTCCGCTCGGGCAGGATATGACACAAGGTCAGTTTTTAAGCGGAGTTTAACAGGTTTCAATTCAGAGTTTTCCTTCTCCTAGACTAGTTGCCTCACCAAGGCAACTAGTCTGCCCTACTATTTACCCATAGCTGGAGGGAGAATGATTGGATTCATAGCTTTCCCAAGGGTATTAGTACTATGTGAAATGCAATCAGTCAGGTCCAGGATTTGAACTCGTGTCGCCGTGTCCATTTCGTACGACGATAACCATTACACCACGGGCACCTCCAAAGCTCCGTCTCGATGATATAATAAATAACTACAATACTTGAGACCATTTAACTGTGCGCAAACAGATAAGCTCAATCTCTTTTTAAATGTTACTTACAAACCATCTACTTAAAAGGTGAAAATGAAATTACTGATAAACTAATCTCTTACATATCATGTATATCTAGTCTAATGTGTGCAAACAAAGGATTGGTGTAAAATTGTTGCTTTTACATAGCATAACTTGAAACTATATAACTGTGTACAAATAAATGATTAATGATAAACACAATGATTAGTGTTTGATAGAAATACTTGAAACTATTCATCTGTGGAAAAAATGAATTCGGGCTTGTTTAAAAATATTATCTACAAAGTGTTTACAAATGTTGTATAGTCGCATAAATATACATTATTTTTTTCATCATACAACGAGTGAAAGCTCGTGCGATACCCTGCCCTCATCAGCCGCCAACCAGGGTGATAACACAGTTTCGATAGCTCAAGGCGGTACTGCCACTCCTGGCGCTACCGAGCACCTTTTGTCACCGGATAGGGTATTTAAAAGAAATATATATCTAATATATACAAGTATATGCGGAACATGATCAAACATAATGACGAACTTCAATCAACGAACGAACACACTTCTTTATAAAAATATAATCTCTCACACTTTATTCTTGAAAGGGTGATGTTGGTTGTCTGTGAGTGATAAGCTTGCCCCCAAGTTCTTCTTCGACCATAGCAACACTTTTTTCTCATCTTGTTTGGGTGGCTCAACCGTGGGTCACTGAGGGCTGCAAGCCCTCAGTCTACAAGCTGATTCTCACGCTGGCATCCTATCTCCAACTGACTCGAACCGTCTGTGACCTGGTTATTTTATTGTTTAACGTCCACCAGCTTCCGCTGTTCTTCCGCTTATTTAGACAGGTGCATCTCTTGATTGACGGCTCGGTCGAGGGTCAATCTATAACACTAATCTATGTACTTATTATATAAGTATAAAAAAGATTTGGCATTAAATAATCTACTATAGCTGATATGGCATTAAACCAAACCAAAACAAACCTACGAACAATTCATTTACAAATCATATGTATAACCATTTAACTATGTTCAAACAAATGGCTGATGTTAAATTGAGTTGTTAGTGTTAGATAACAATACTTGAAACCATTTGTGTGCAAACAAATGAGCTCTAGCTTCTTTAAAAACGTTACTTACAAAGTATTCGTTTATAAATCTATGTATAAACAGTATTGGCATTAAATAACCTACACAAGGTCAATTTTTTGTCGGAGTTTAAAAAGTTTGAATTCAGAGTTTTTCCTTCTCTTTGATTGGTTGCAATACCAATGGTAAATAGTACAATCTGCACAACTATTTATGCATTGCTGGGAGAAGAATAGTTGGATTCATGCCTTTCCCAAGAATATCAGTACGATGAAAAATGTATATAACTTCGTCCAGGATTTGAACTGTGTTCGCATTGTTCATTTTCTGCGAATTTAACCATTAGATCACGAATATATATATGTATATATATATATATATATATTGTGTGTGTGTGAGTGTGTGGGTGCGTTTATTTACTAAGGTTATCTTAGCTGTGGCACAAGGCCATTGGTATGAAGTATATATATATATGTCGGTGTTAGACTACCTGATGATCCGTTAAGGTGAAACTTTAGTAGGAGAATTCCGACTCGCGATTTAAGTTAATTTTATAATTGGCTCCACTCGTGTTGAGCACTCTTGTAATTGTAGCATTGCAGCGTTTACGGTAGGCTTTATTTTTCTTTTGACCAACTGACTGCATATCTCTTGATTTTTTTCAACTGGTGTAACGGGGTTGGTCTTTTCTTTCTTTTTATCCTATGATATTTTTTCTTTTTCCTCCGGGCGGTGATTCGTGTTTTTTTTTATCTCTTGTTCCTGGCGTTTTTTTTTTTCTTTTTTTCTGGTAACCGTGAATGCTGGTAGATAGTACATTAGTAAATATATATATATATATATATATATATATATATATATATATATATATATACTTGATTGAACATAATAGATATTTTGTGTCTACATATTGTTTTGTTAATCCTTTCGAATTGCTGTATTGATCTTATGATATTCAGCGGGAATTGGTTGATAAATCTTCCATAATTAGTTATTTCCCAAGTACTTTCTACCCAACTTTGGGCTAACATCAGGAGAGGATGTATTTCAAAAGTGATGTAACTTTTGTATCAACAATTATACTTTGAAAGAAAAGCGTCTGTACTGTTGTATTGTGTAGAGTTTACTTTTCGAATTTGTGTGTGTGTGTGTGTGTGTGTGTGTGTGTGTGTGTGTGTGTGTGTGTGTGTGTGAAGTGCCCAAATATATATAGAGAGAGAGATAGAGATAGATAGCGAGAGAGAGAGAGAGAGAGATTTTCGTTAGTGAATGTAATCCCTACCCCCATGACCGGCTAAAACCACCCAGATTATTTTTGCTCTTGTCAAATCGCAAACACCAAATAAAATAAATGACCATAGGGTCATAATTATCAGTAATCACGTGACTTTTAGATTATACAAAATGTTACGGAATTTTTTCTTTGTCTTTTTTTGTCACATTTCTTGTCCGACTTATTGACATTTTTATTTCCACGTTCTTGGTTTCTCTCAACTCGACTTCCATTTTTTTATTTTCTTAAAATTCTTTCTCTATTTCTTTTTCTTTTTCTTTTCATTTTTCTTTTTTAATTCTTTCATTTCTCTGTCCACCTTCTTTTCCTTCATTCCTCTTTTTCTTTATTCAGTCAAATCTTTCCTTTTTTTTCTTTTCATTCTCGATAAAAGTTATTTACCAACTTTTTTTTTCTTTTCTCTTTACCCATTTTTTCTCTGTTTTATTATTCTTTCTTTTCTTCCTTCTTTCTTTCTTTTTATTCCCTACCTATCTTTTTTTTTCTTTCTTTCTTCTTGCGAACCGCTTTTTCTAATTTTCGTTTTTATTTTCTTTATTGATATTCTCTTTCTCTTTTTTAACCATTTTTCTTTGCATTATTTTCTTTTTCTTTTTTTTTTCTTTACGTTTTTCTTTCTTTCATACTTTTCTAAGCTTTGCATCGTTTCATTTTTTACTTTTCTTTTCTTTTCTTTTCTTTTCTTTTCCTCCTTTCTCCCTGCATTCTTTTTCTTTTTATCAGTCCTTTTTTCTTTATCTCTCTTTTCACCTTCTTTCTTTTTATATCATTTTCTTTCTCTTTTCCTTCTGTTCTTTCCTTCTACTTCTCTTTGCTTCTTTCATTTTATATTTCAACACATCTTCCTTTCGTTTTCTTCTTTTTTTTCATCAATCCACATTTGTTCAGTTATTTTTTTCTTCATCACTTTTTCTTTTCCCTCTTTCATCTACTCACATTTTTCCTTCCTATTTTCTATTTTCTTTTTGCCCTATAACTTCTTCAACATCTCGATCATTTCCTTTTTATATCCCAGCCTATATTTTCTTCCTTTCTTCTTTTTTCTTTTATTCTTTCTACTCCTCAATTTGTTCATTTTTGCCCTTCTCTTTTTTTTTACTTCTCTCTCTCTCTCTCTCTCTCTTTCTATCTATCTATTTCTATCATTTTACGTATCTATTTATCACTCCGTATTCCTTTATTCTCTCTCTCTCTCTCTCTCTCTCTCCCTCTCTCTCTGTGGATCTGTCTATCTATAAATCTATCTATTTCTTTCTATTTCTCTCTCCCTCTATTTCCTCTCTTCATCTATCTATCAATCTGCTCTCTCTCTCTCTCTCTCTCTCTCTCTCTCTACTTCTCGATCTATCTATCTATCGACCGATCGATTGATCTATTTCTCTCTATAATAACTTTTCTCTCCTTCCTTCCCCACCTCTCTCTCTCTCTATATATATATATATATATATATATATATACTAATCTAATATCTAATATCTACCAGCATTCACGGTACCAGAAAAAAAGATTTCTCTACATTACTTTTCTCTCTGTCTTTTATTCTTTGTTTTCTTCTCTCTCTCTCTCTCTCTCTCTCTCTCTCTCTCTCTCTCTCTCTCTCTCTCTCTATTTTACTCTCACTCTATCTTTATTTCTCTCTATCAATATTTCTGCATTTCTACTCACTCTGTCTGTCTGTCTGTCTCTCTCTCTATCTATCTATCTATCTATCTCTACCACACTGCATTACTTCTCTCTCTCTCTCTCTCTCTCTCTCTCTCTCTCTCTCTCTCTCTCAGGAATCACTCTGCATTCCTTTACCCTCTCTCTTTACCTCTCTCTATTTATGTATCTCTATTTTCCTTTTCCTTTTCTCTCTCTTACTCTCGCAATCCATCTATTTATTTATCTATCTAGATTTCTTCTCTCTGTCCATCACTCAGCATTCATTCTATTCATCTATCTATCTATCTACATTACTTTTCTCTCTGTCTCTGTCTCTCTGTCTCAAACACCCACTCTATCTCTCTGTTTTTCAACTCTCGCTAATCTATCTATCTATCTATCTCAGCATTACCTCCTCTCTCTCTCTCTCTCTCTCTCTCTCTCTCTCTCTAAAGTAAAGTCATTCTATTTCTGTCTCTACCGCAAGTCAAGTTGGATTTATGCTTTTTGAAATAACCTTGTTGCTCTACACATAAAAAACATGGCATTTCGAGACAATATTTACTCGACCTGACAGGACTTGCCATGAAAATATCTAAAATACAGACGAACATTTCAAGGTGGAATATATGACTCTGAAAATGCAAAAAGCAAAATAAATTAGATTTTACCAACGTTCATGTATCAATTCTTTCGTTCAAACTATATATATATATATATATATAAGTTAGCGACTCTAGTCGAGGGCAACCCGAAGGTTCCCTTTTCAATAAGTACTACACCGAGGCGTAGGGGGGGACATTACTCCCTTCCCTAAATGGCTCCACTTTTACCCTTGATAACTTCCTTATAATGCAGTGTTAAGCAAGGAGGCATTAAGTACCATTTTTTGAGTCTTTAATATGATTCGATCTGTGATATATATATATATATATATATATATATATATATATATATATATATGTGGAAATCTCATTTCTCAGATAAAATAAAATGGTTATTATTCCAAGTTTTGGCTGTGTCGGTACGACTGAATAGATGCACCACCTGGAAGCTAACGAAAAGCATGGAGGAAACGCTAGGTGGGAATTACACAAGAATGCTACATGCTGCTCTTAACAAAGCAACATTCCCCAAAGCAGAAGCTGTATGGCCATTTACCATATTTACCAATGTTCCGCACGGGTAGGATATGACACAAGGTCAATTTTTAAGCGGACTTTAACAGGTTTGAATTCAGAGTTTTCCTTCTCCTAGACTAGTTGCCTAACCAACTAGTAAGGACTTACATACAATAGCTCTGTGCGGACACCAGATTCACTCTAGAGAACCTACTAGAAGCAATGGATGCGAGGGACGGGAGAAGAAAAGGAAAATCAAGAGACATCGTGCTTATCAGCACGATTTGACTATTATTATTATTGTTTAAGAAATCATTCAAGTTTCTAGGTCTGCAAGGACATACATACAACAGCTCTGTGCTTACATTTGATGCCGTCAAGAAGACCTATCAGGAGTGATCCTATTTACCCAACCCCTCCGCTCGGGCAGGATATGACACAAGGTCAATTTTTAAGCGAAGTTCAACAGGTTTGAATTCAGAGTTTTCCTTCTCCTAGACTAGTTGCCTCACCAAGGCTGAAGAACCTAGTCTGTCCTACTATTTACCCATAGCTGGAGGGAGAATAATTGGATTCATACCTTTCCCAAGGGTATTAGTGCTATGTGAAATGCAATCAGTCTCGTCCAGGTTTTGAACTCGTGTCGCCGTGTACAATTCCTACGACGATAATCATTACTCCACGTACACCTCCTATCAGGAGTGATGAACGATGGAAACACATGGCAAGAGAAAGTCAGCATGACTTGCTGCCGCTGCAGATGATGATGATGATTTAAACCTGTTGCGAATTTCATTTTAATACTTACAAAGGTTTCACTGGATTTTAAAGAAAAAGTTTCATATTCATTATACCAAATTAACAAAGATGGTGTAAAGACCTCGGAATGGGTGGAATATATATATATATATATATATATAATCATCCAAAGACAGATCTGTTTCGTTCTATCAGAACTCATCAGTGTGGCTAGACATACTAGCTACCCGTAGCTGGGATCGAAACCCGCTTGATTCAAATGCCAATCCGAGACTCTACCTCTCATCCACGAGGAACTAATAGCAGCGAAGTAAATTTTAAACGGTTATAAATCACAATTACTATTGTTTACATACATCCGCTTAACGGCTACCGAGAGCTCAGTTCATATATATGAAGAGCCTTGCAACAAACGCTAATGGCAACGCGATCACTTCATTCGCTAAAGAACTCAAAGCTACGGGGGTAGGGGAGTATATGTATATAGTCGTCCACATCCGGATCTTTAGGATATATATATATATATATATATATATATATCCTAAAGATCCGGTTAGGAGAAACCTTAGTAATTTTTTTCTGACGCTAGGCATTTATATTTCGCTCTACTTAGTGTATTGATCACTTTTACGTTTAGATTAAGGAATTCTGTCGGTGTTGTTTTTTCTTTTGACTAGGCATTGCGTTATTGGTTGATTATTTTCATGTAGTACGTAGGTTTTGAAACTTTTCTTTTTTTATGGATTTTTTCCCAGATATCAGTTTGTGTAATATTTTTAATTGCAAATTGTACCATCTGCGGTACACCAGAATTATAGAATAGGTATAAGAATAGGATTAGATAGATAGATAGATAGATAGATTTTGATTAAATTTTATCTTATATATATATATATATACGTAAGATATGTATATATCTCACGTATATATACATATACGTAATATCTTACGTATATATATATATACATATATTTACGTAAGATATATATATATCTTACGTATAGATATAGATATATATATATACGTAAGATAGAATTTAATCAAAATCAATAAATCTTCCCAAACAAAAAAATCAACAAAAAAATTATCAAAAAGAATATTGTCTGTGGTTTTCAAACAAAAAAAAACTTAAGAGAAAGATTGTTCCTTGAATTCAGATGCACAGAACGGTTGTTATACACACGGCAAGTATTCACAGCTAGAATCCATTGACAACCAATGCAAGATGGTCGGTAGCTATATCAACAACAGGTTTTCCAAAGTTTCTTCCTCACCAGACTTCAGATCAGATTTCAGCCATCATCTTCCACGTCTGTGCCAATGTCTTCCCATATATAACTTTTTATTTCAAATACATTCTGCTTATGTCAATTTTTGGATGCTTAAGAAAACATATTCGTAGAAAGCATATTTGTAGGAAAATAAATACGTATTTATTCAAATAACAAACCTACACTAATAAGTTTGAATCTCATCGGGTGTCCCATTCACATGGCCTTGACCCACATGTTCTCTGACGAAAGCAACAAGCTGGAAACATACACTTACGTGAGAACAAAATAAATAATTCCTAAAAAAATACAAATCTCTTAATGGATCTATTCATTTGAAAATATTTACTTTTTTCTCTCTTTGGACCTACAACGAAAAAAATTATATATATATATATATATATATATATATTGAGGCAGCATTTCTTCGTTAATGCAAATTTCATGAAACATAATAGACATTTTATGTCTACATATTTTCTTCTGGATCCGTTCGTATTCCCGTATTACTTTTATCGTATTCGGGGGGAATTGATTTATGTATAGTCCATAGTTGTATGTATCCCTAGTACTTTCTGCCCGACTTTGGGCCATCATCAGGGGAGGATCTATTACAAAAGGGATGTAACTTTTGTTTTAGCATATTACTACTGTGTAAGGGCGTCTTTGCCATTGAAGATTATGGTGTTTGCTTTTAAATGTAATTCTATAATTAGTGCCAGTAGCTAAAGACATTTAAGTACATTAGCACTGGTTTGAAAATTAATTCTATTAAGTGTTGGTTGCAGGTTTCTAATATGTAGTGCTTCGAGAATCTGAAGTTTCTGTTTATTATTTTGATGTTCTAATATTGTTGTGTTGTCGATGAGAATTTTTCGTTGTTGTGTTGTTGGGCATGAATGTTTTTTTTAAATGCTGAGCTATTGAACTTGTGTCAGAAAACAAAAACTTCAGATTCTCGAAGCACAACATATTAGAAACCTGCAACCAACACTTAATAGAATTAATATACGGAACAACTGTTTCGATCTTATTGTGTCTTATCACCTGTGCATAACGTGCATACCATGATCTCCACCACTAGAGATCGAAACTCTACCACAATACCACCGGTCCATATCACACATATGCCGTACCAAATCAACTAGTCATGGTAAATGCACGACCACTTAACCTGTTGTGTCTTGAAGGGACGTTATCACTACAGAGAACACGGTCACTTCTAGGGCTTTGTCTTCCTAAGTCGGCGTTATACATTCACATAACCTTAACCTCATGGGCAGGAACTAGATTTTTACTTTTTTACATTTGAATAGAGGAATTGATGCTATATTAATTGAATTACCATGACTAGAATATTCTGCAAGCACCTACATGCAACATATGAACAGTTGTTTCGACCATATTGGATCTCATCATATATATATATATACACATATATATACTTTCATTAAGAAAAAAACACAAACCGGTCACATTAGGATTATAAATTTATTTCCATCCTGTTATGTGTTTTGAAAAATCAAAAACACGAAAAAAATTTTTAATAATAATAATACTTATATATATATATATATATTCTGTCAGAGCGACTTGGTGATGATTATATATATATATATATATATATATATATATATATATATATATATAAATGGCATGTCCTGAAAAATATATTGAAGTAAAACACCACGATATAATTATAAAGAGAAATTAAAGAGAATTAGAATCAGAATTGTTACTTTAAACCATATCATCATCATCATGTCGAGCTGCCAGCACGGATATCCCTGATCCTCTCTCGCCACTTCTCCAGATCGTTCATCGCCTCTGGCAGGTCTTCAGGGCAACATCCCGTATCCTCACAGAGCTGTTGTATGTATGTTCGAACTGTGAGGGTCCATAGGAGTACATCACTTATGAGCTCGTCCCTGCTTCTTCAGCAGTGTCCTGTGTGTCTAGTTCGTCTAACTTGGATAGTTTTCGTGATGGGAGGCAGGTGGCCGTATAGTTGGTGCTTTGTGGGGTGTTGCCTCCCGGACTTGCTCAATATTGCTCGCAGCATTCTGGTGTAATTACCGGCTAGCTTCTCGAGCCGTTTTGTTAGCGTCCAAGTAGTGCATCCATATAGCAGTATCGATACTACCGCTGCTTGGAAGAAACTGCGTTTCATTTTATCGGTCAGGTTGACTTCCATATGATCGATAGCTTATTGATAGCCGTCCATGTCTTCGTTAGCCGCGTGTCTATGTTTTTTTCGGCTAATGAAACACTGCTTCCTGGGTAGATGAATTTGTCTACCAGTTTCAGAGAGGTTCCCTCTTGTGTGGAAATGTCGCCTGTTTGATTAAAGCACATATATTCAGTTTTGTGAGCATTGACATGGTAGCAAATGCCTGCGGCAGCTTGTTCCAAACTATGCAGTAATGTTTCGGCTTGGTTGGGTGTACCTCCAAATCTTTACCATAAATACAAATAGAATATATGCAAAGAAGATTGCCCTATACATGGCAGATGTTTGACCATGAATGTCGTTTATCAAGTCGCTGTAAAAATCGGAGGTGCCCCAAATAAAAAAAAAACTCGGAAAAATGTTTATTCAATCATTTTTTTTTCATTTTTTAAGTTTAGTTTTGTTTAGTTTATTTGTTTAATTTGTCTATTTGTATTATGTACTTGTATATATATTTGTTTATACTTTCAATGTTCATCGTGGTTTATATATATATATATATATATATAATAAGATGGTCCACGGAGAGATTTGTATTCTTTTAATTTATTTTTTTTTGTTCTAACATACGTGTTATATATATATATATATATATATATATATATATATATATATATATATATTCCATATGTGTTATACATATGTATGGTTCCAGCTTGTTGCTTTCGTCAGAGAATATAGGTGGCACAAGGCCTTCTCTGACGAAAGCAACAAGCCGGAAACATACATATATATAACACGTATGTAATACATATATATAACACGTATGTAAGAACAAAATAAATAAATTCAAAAAATACAAATCTCTCCGTAGACCATCTTATTTTAAATATATCCTTATTCTTTCTTTGGACCTACAAAAACCATCTTTAAATATATATATATATATATATATATATATATATATATATATATATATATATATATATACATAATTGCTCCTTATTTATAAACAATAGTTTGCACAAATACTGATAACTCAAGTGATTATTTCAAACAACTAATAAAAACTTTTCAAGCAATCGCACTTTGTTTAATTTAAGTTTCCTATGAAATAATTTACACAAATAACGTTTCAAGAATCTAAAAATAATCTTAATGAAAATAGAGTTTCAAGTAGCTATTTTTAATACAAATAATTTGCATGCAGTTAAATGGTTTCAAATATTCATATCTAACATTAATATTGGTTTGGTTTACTTGCTTTATGGCATATTAAATTTCGTGGGTTATTTAATGTAAACACCATCCTTACAGAACTCATAGGTAGGGTAGCCCAGTCGGCTCGGGCTGTAGAATACACCAACTGCATCTCTTGCAGAGGAATAAGACTTCTCCAAAGAGTCTCATGGATATGACACTAAACAATCCAATGGTGAAGCTTCATTAATGCTGGAGGTTTGGGGAATATGGAGTAACCGTTTATTGCCATTGTTCCCAGGTCCACTCTGGCCTGTGAAACTGGATAACGATCTATCTATGGGTCAAATAGAACTGTTTCACATTTAACTGTGTACTTCGGCATATAAATTAAGTGTAAACAAATGACTTATGTTTAATTGAATTGTTTGTGATACATAGCAATATTTGTAACCATTTTTTGACCAGTCGGCTGAGGCTGTAGAATACACCGACTGGGGTAAAACCCCACCAACGAGTGTCCTGGTTATATAACACTAAACAATCTGATGGTGAGGTTCCAGTGATGCTGGAGCTT
This sequence comes from Sepioteuthis lessoniana, assembly GCA_963585895.1. Lineage (NCBI taxonomy): Eukaryota > Metazoa > Mollusca > Cephalopoda > Myopsida > Loliginidae > Sepioteuthis > Sepioteuthis lessoniana. The sequence goes on along the minus strand of CAUZXS010004307.1, from coordinate 69,072 downwards.
TGGGGAACGTGGAGTACATCTTTATTGCCATTGCTCCCAGGTCCACTCTGGCCCAGCATGGTAGCACCTGATAGGGCACTATCTATGAGTTAAACAGAACTAACGGCATACTTATGCTGAACTGAACTGTCTGACTAAACTGAATAGCTTGATATAGAAATGTTTTTGACAATTAAACTGTACTTACATTTAAACTACGTGCTTATTGCTAAACAGAATTATTTGAAATAAAACTGTTTTTTGACATTTAACTGTGTGTAAATAAAAACTGTACTTATTGTGAACTGAATTAGCTGAATTAGAACTGCTTGACTAAATGTAACATATTGGCCCTCGACCGAGCCGTCAATCAAGAAACAGGTGCATCCGGTCAAAGATATCGGAATATCACCTTGACCTGTGGACGTGGTTGAATTCAGTGCAGATGCGTACGCCCACAGGAAGCAGGTGGTCGTCAAACAATTATATAACCAGGTGCCACAGACGGCTTAAGAGAGTTGCAATTCGAGTTGCAGTTCGAGGCAGTGAGAACCAGCTCGAGACAGAGGGCTTGGGCCCTCAGGACCCCGGTTGAGCAGACCAGCAGAATGAGGAAGAAGTGCTGCTATAATACAGAGGAACTTGGGGTCAATATGTGGCAGTCTGTTCCGTCTCCAACTCACCTCTCACACGCAACCCTTTCGCAACCCTTTCGAATAAAGTGTGAGAGGTATATTTTTTCTAAAGAACTGTGTTCGTTCGTCATTATTGTTGATTATGTTTCCGCATGTATATGTATACGTATAGTTGTACCATGGCTATACAACATAAACTGAATACTTGAAATAGAAATGTTTTTGACAATTAATCTGTGTACTCATGCTAAACTGAATTGTTTTGAGATAGAACTGATAATTTACATAAAAATGGATTTAGCGTTGATATGTCATAAAACCCAACCAACCAACATTGTAATCATTTAACTTTAACTTATCTTAAACTAAATTGAAGTAGAACTGTTTGATCATTCAACTGTGTGTAAACAAATGACTGGTGATTAATTGGATTATTAGTGTTAAGTAGCAATACTTGAAAGCATTTAATTGTGTGCAAAAAAATTAGTTCAGGCTCGTTTAAAATGTTATCTACAAAATGTTTTTGTTTTGGTATATAATGGCATATCAACCTTCTTGGGTTATTAAATACTAAAGCCATCATTCTAGAAGAACAGTAGTGGAACTATTTAACCCATAGCTTGAAGTATAAGGAAGTTCATGCCTTTTCCAAGTGTATTTGTCCGAAAAAGAACGTAATAGCGCGACCGGAGTTCGAATTCGCTTATTATGATTCCGCAGGCCAGTGGGTTAACCATTTCACCACGAAGACAGCCCCACACCCAAAATGTGTTTAGAAATCTTATATTTAATATTTATGTATAAAACGGATTTGACATTAAATAACCTACAATGGTTGATATGCCATAAAACCAAACCATAGATGGGGGTATACAGAGGGTTATATTTTCCTAAGAGAATTAGTTCGGAACTGAACGTAATAGTGCTGTTAGAGTTCGGCTAGCTTATTTCGGGGACTCAGGTGAACTCTTTAAGCATTACGCCACAGGGACTACGAAGTGCATACGATAAGTTTTTCTTATGGGCTTTTAAAATTGTCGTAGAAACTTGAAAATTCATTATGTTATTGCTATATATCTTATGAGATGATTGACGAATTTTATGATTTCAGGTTCAAATGAACAGCTACAGCTGGAATTGGAATACACCCTACTAAAGCCTGAGTGCCACAGTTGGTGAATTTCAAAAATGCAATCTGGACGTGAGGACACTTTAGAAGAACGATATGCAATAAAATTCTGTTTTAAACTAGGAAAAAATGCCAAAGAAACGTATGGAATGCTTCAGACTGCTTTTGGAGCATCTTGCATGAATCAAGCATCAGTTTTTGAGTGGCATAAGAGGTTCAAGGAAGGTCGGGAGTCTGTGAGGGATGATGAGAGGTGTGGGAGGAGTAAGGAAGTCAATACACTAGAGTTGATTGGACAAAGAGTTAGGGTTAGGGTTACTATGTTGAGGAGTTAAGGGAGTTCAGGAAGAGATTCCTAGGGAAGAGGTCAGCACTCTTCAAATCGGTTCAGTGGCATTTCCACCAAGACAATGCACCAGTCCACAAATCCATCCTTGTCACAGACTATTTGACCAAGATGGGCATCAAGACAGTTCCTCAGCCTCCCTACAGTCCAGATATTGCTCCCTGTGACTTTTGGTTATTCCCTAAGCTCAGAGGCTGTTGTGACGAGACAATTGAGGAGATGAAAGAGGCTGTGACGAAGGTCATTGACACGCTCACACAAGAGGACTTCTATGGGGCCTTCCAGAAGCTATTGGAACGGTACAACAAATGCATTGCAGCCGGAGGAGATTACTTCGAAGGGGACTAGAGTTTCATGTGTGTACTATCAATAAAAGTGCCCATACAAAAAAAGTCTGGAACCTTATCGTATGTACCTCGTACCCTCTAGAGTTAATAATTCTGTTTAAGAATAATTTATTTGCGCATAGTTATATGGTATCAAGTATCCATATAAAATATTACTCATTTTCCAACAGTTCTATTTGATCTATAAATGGGATCGATTCTCACTGTGTGCCTTACATCCGTGATGTGCTCAAGGGTGCACGAAATTGTGAGTGATAAATGTGTGTGTATGTCTTGATTATATTCTTATCTTGATGGGCACACTTTTTTTCCCATTCTCAAACTTATTTGAAGACATATATTTTATTGTCTTTGTTTTTTAATGTACATACAGGTGATTCAACATAATTATTTATTGCATACATATTTTCATATGTCCCCAGTTCATATTACCTGAGGGTTTTGTTGACGGGGATGTTTGTTTTTTGTTATTTTTGGAGAGAGATGTTTTTTGCTTTTTTTTTTTTTTAGACCTCCCTCGATTAACAAAGTATTTTATGATTTATATCCCTGTAACTGATCATATCTCTCTTTTCTCTTCTCTCTTTTCTCTTCTCTCTCTCTCTCTCTCTCTCTCTCTCTCTCTCTCTTTTTCATACGAGTACATACCCACACCTGTCCTGACGTTCCATATTTATTCAAACCAACTCCGACAACCTCGATGTAAGGTATAAAAAACATAATCCAATGCTCTGAGGTGAACATTTAAATCATTCTTAGACGACCTCATCATCTTGAGGGCTTTGTTCATTCGAGACCTGATTTTTTACCCTCTTTTCTGATAACTCTATATATGATTAATTGTAATGTGGCTAAAGTGTCAAAGGTATCATCTACACTTACCATGCTAAGGACTGATTTTTTCTGCTCTAAAGGTAAACTTCATATCCGAAAATTTTCAATATGATTTTTCTGTTAATTTCTATTTATTTATGACCCGAGAACCCACTAAGTTCCTATTGTTATAGTGCTTCATAATGATGATGATGCTTCTATTTAGGGTAAAGTGAAGAAATCTAATTATTCATTTACTAAGCTCTACTTGGACAAGCACTCATACTTGATTGAAAGAGTCAATCTTAAGTGCAATTTAAGTGTCCGTTCGGGGGAAATATTCTTGTATCAACAAATCTGATTTGGTTTCTTTGTTTAATGGCATATAACCCTTCATGGGTTATGGTTGTGGTCTTGAAGGACCAGAAATGAATAACACAAAGAGACGTAAGGTTTATAGCAGTATATATTTACGGAAATACAGACAGTAACGGTTACTGGTAACTACTTAAACTCGCTTGACACATTTATCGAGTCACTCACTATTTATAGTCTCGGGGAGGGTCCATGCAGTGACCTCATGGGGTATATCCCCATAACAGTTATCTAATGGCAAAGCCATCTTTGTAAAAGAGCAGTAGTGTTACTCTTTGACCTATAGCTTGGGGATAACATAAACCTTACAAAAACATCTTGTATATTCTGATAAACAGCATAGCTTGGGGATAAGGAAGTTCATGCCTTTCCTAAGGGTATTATACAAATCTCTCGACTTCTCAGAAAAAATGTCTTTCCACAACGCTCAATGTCGTCAACACCCTATTCACGATGACTTACGGTAAAATCTTGCACTTTCAGCGAGAATATATATATATATATATATGAATGTGTGGAGTTACCTCTTCATCAACATTATTCCCAGGTCCCTTCCCACCCGGAGTAGTAGTACCTGTTAGGGTTCCATCTCTGAGTCAAAAAGGTCTGTTTGAAAATGATTTGTATTCGATCGGACCGTTCGACAAAAAATAAATGAATAAAAATTGTAAAAATGAATATACGAGGAACGCTATTCCTTTACCAGTAAGCGTAAAATAACCCTAGATAGGTTGATGTGCCGTTCAAATTATTCAATCAATTAAAATCGACAACTTACGGTTGTCCTATAGTCTTCTTCGTGACGAGTTTGATAATTTCTCTATTATAAGGTGATATATATATATATATATATACTACGAGACAAAAGTATTTGTTCACTTTTTAAAATTTTTTATTTCTCGTCCTAAAAGTGTTATTTTTAATAAAATAAGTTAAACACTACAACGTTCTTATTCATTATACTAAATGCAAGTCTTCCTCGGTAACTGACTTTAGTATAACCAGACTTCTTTTGAAAAATCGATTTAAAGGCATTTTTCTTCTTTAGCACTGAGCATGAATAAGCCGTTTTCTAAAAGTTACATTATATCACCACTTGTACTGACATTAGACTATATTGTATTGAATATCTGCTTCCTAGATACTACCTATTTTATCTATGCAGAGGACAATTTCATCAGAGTTACCAGCTCGTATGACAGAAGTCTGACCGCTCCAAGCATCACTGCTCAACTGAAACAGTCGTGAAAAAAATGTCAACATCCACTGTTAGGAGAAGATTCTGAACATGGCTTATATGACAGAATTGCTGTTAAGAAACCACCGTTGAAGAAGCAAAACAATGTCAAAAGGCTCCAGAGGGCTAAGGCGCACGAAAACTGGACAATAGAGCAGTGGAATAAAGTCTTTTGGTCGGACGAATCAAAGTTCGAAATCTTTCGGTCAACTAAGGGGGTTTACAATTTATAAAATTGGTAAAAGGGCAGCAACCCCATTTTTCATACCAACCGTAAAGCAATCACATAATTCCATCTGGAAAGTGGCTTAGGATTTGTGCTCAAGCAAGATAATGACTCAACGCATACGAGTAAATTAGAGCCAGAGGTACATTAAAAGCAAAGAAGAAAACGTCCTTCAACTGATGTCAGCGGACTTAAATCCCATTGAACTGGTATGGAATGAACTTGGCCAAAAAGACAGAGCTAAACAAACTACGAGTGTAGCTCACTTCTAGTAACACTTGCAGCGGACTTAAATCCCATTGAACTGGTATAGAATGAACTTGGCCAAAAAGACAGAGCTAAACAAACTACGAGTGTAACTCACTTCTAGTAACACTTGCAGCGGACTTAAATCCCATTGAACTGGTATAGAATGAACTTGGCCAAAAAGACAGAGCTAAACAAACTACGAGTGTAGCTCACTTCTAGTAACACTTGCAGCGGACTTAAATCCCATTGAACTGGTATGGAATGAACTTGGCCAAAAAGACAGGGCTAAACAAACTACGAGTGTAGCTCACTTCTAGTAACTCTGGCAGCGGACTTAAATCCCATTGAACTGGTATGGAATGAACTTGGCCAAAAAGACAGAGCTAAACAAACTACGAGTGTAGCTCACTTCTAGTAACTCTTGCAGGTAGACCCTCCAGTCTTTGGCGGGAAGAATCCCGAGAAAATGTGAAGCAGTGATACCATAGCCATAATATGGCTATGTGTGAAACGTACATTAGAATGTTCATAACATATATACATAGAACATAGGAATCTCGAAACACGAAAAACAGCGAGCTCAGAAAGTCGACCCTTCTCGTCCGGTGTCTAATTCTCAACTCAACTAACTGACTTTTTCAAATCTCCCCAAATCCTCCGCGCGCTTCCGGTGCATGACGTCACCCGCACTCTGTAGGCCCGTTTCCCATCTGGACTATTGTGACATCTCTGAGTGACACATCCGCTCCGCGCGCGCGCATGAACACCTGCGTTAATGTTGCACCTAAGTAACCCATGCACTAAGCCGAAAGGTTCTCAGCCGAACTAAACCCAAAGGCATAAAACGAAATCCCACGGTCATTATGTTACACAAAGAGGATCATTTTGACGAATGAAAAGTTTAAGAAGTTTTTTTGTGGGTTTTTTTTTGTGTGTGTGTGTGTTTTTGTTTTTGCTTAATTTGTATCTAATTTAGGTCAGGATGACTAGTATTTAATATAATGAATAAAACCATTGTCGTGCTTAACTTATTACATTAAATATAACACTTTTAGGATGAGAAATAAAAAAATTTGTGGGTGGCCTAATACTTTTGCCTGGCAATGTGTGTATATACGTATATTGTCATCCACAGAGAGACTGTTTTGTCTTCAGTATGGTTAAACACGTAAGACGCTCGAAGCTGGGATCGAAATCCACCCAACTTTACGTTAGACTAAGTTTTAGACTGCTCGGCTAACAAGCGTACTACGTCCGCTTATAAGGTATTATGCAGTAACAGCAACAGAAACAGCAACAGCAGCAGCGTTCGTTTGTTTACATTTTCTACCCTACCGGATACCAGAGTGCTCAATTCGTTCGAAGAGCTTTGCATTATGCGAGCGGCAGCCGAAAATTCCTTCGCCAGAGTGCTCAACCTCCATTGGGGAGCGTATATATTGTCATCCATAGACAGACTGTTTCGTTGTATCACAACTCTTCATATATATATATATATATATATATGCGTGTGTGTGTGGTATATGTATTTGAAAATATATATGTGACATATGTGACAAGCAATATATATATATAAACGTGTGTGTGTGTGTGTGTGACAATATATATGTGACATATGTACATAAGTTATGACAAGCAAAAAACTATATTTGGTGTTGACATTAGGTACATGCCCTCATAAAACTTCTTAGACCCGCTTTATACATACATACCTTGTCACAAAATTGACATGAATTATGTGTAGGTTGCTGTGGAAGGACTTGTGTAAAATCAGCCTGCTATTATTGCCCCCATGAGATCTCGTATGACTAGCAAGTCCGACTTTGGCCAAACAGACCCAACAGCAGATGTTACAAAAATGCTCAGGCTTAATAAATAATAACTGATAACATCCGTTTTGATTCAATTATATTCTGTAGAAGTAATAAAATACTTGTACCTTTGGTTTAGAAGAAAAATGTTCATTTAAAAAATGTTTGGGATATACGTATTTATGGGCGATACTAGATATAAAGTCTGCTGACAGTATGCCATCACTTAAGTTATAAGTTTTAAACCTTATTTAAGATTTTAAAAAATCAGATGAACGGTATGGTCACCCACCATATATATATATATATATATATATATATTCTTTCAGAGTGTATGACCATAGGTCTTTATATATACAGTTACAAAAATTATTTTTGTAACTATTTTGCTCTACCTATTATTGAGCACTTTTTGTAATTGTAGCTTTACAGCATTTTACGGTGGGTTTTTTTCTTTTGACCAAACAATTGCGTATCTCTTGATTTTTTTCAGTTGGTGTGACAAGGTTGGCCTTTTCTTTTTTTTCCCGATAACTTTTTTTCTTTTTTCCCCGGACACTGATTCGTGATATATTTTTATCTCCGAATTCTGGCGGGTTTTTTTCTTTTTTCCTGTCACCGTAAGTGCTTTTAGTCAGTAAGTTAGTAAATATATTGTTGCGTTCTGGTTAGTGGACGCTTGTAATATTAAATAAAGAACAAACCACGATATGAGAGGAAATAGAGATATATTCTTAGGAAAAGGTATATACAATAGAGAGACTATTAGTAGACATAAACATAGGATAACTGAATACAGAATAAAGATATAGTCCAACGATAGTATTGGCTTCCATTATTACAGAAGCAAGTAAGGTGATCTAGTGCGATCTCCAGTCTCCAACGCTCAGATACTATTCCTATAAGAAGCTGCTCTTCACCTTCTAGTCTGCCCTGGTATTAGTAGCTACTGCTATATATGGCAGATGGACTAGTTCATTGTGTGGACAAAGGTGGGTGATACCCATTCGTAGATTCCTTCAAAGTGCACGGGTAAAAAACATACAAGCGACATTACTATTTGTCAACTTTACCAAGGCCTTCGATTCCATTCACAGAGGAAAGATGAAACAAATCCTACTAGCATACGGCCTACCTAAAGAAACCGTAGCAGCAATAACGATTCCCTATAGAAACACCAAAGTGAAAGTACGTTCACCACATGGAGACACAGAATACTTCGACATTGAAGCAGGAGTACTACAAGGGGACACGCTAGCTCCTTACCTCTTTATCATCTGTCTAGATTACATGCTTAAAACATCGATTGATAAAATCAGAGAAAACGGCTTCGAGCTGACAAAGAAAAGAAGCAGAAGGTACCCCCCAAAATCAATTACCGACGCCGACTACGCCGATGACATAGCGATACTGGCAAATACACCCAACCAAGCCGAAACACTACTGCATAGTTTGGAACGAGCAGCCGCAGGCATAGGCCTCCATGTCAATGCACATAAAACAGAATATATGTGCTATAATCAAACAGGTGACATCTCCACACTAGACAGAACCCCTCTTAAACTAGTAGACAAATTCACTTACCTAGGAAGCAGCGTCACATCGACCGAAAAGGACATCGACACGCGGCTAACGAAGGCATGGACAGCTATCAATAAGCTATCGATCATATGGAAATCGGACCTGACCGATAAAGGGAAACGCAGTTTCTTCCAGGCAGCTGTCGTATCGATACTGCTGTATGGATGCACTACTTGGACGCTAACAAAACGGCTGGAGAAGAAGGTAGACGGCAATTACACAAGAATGCTGCGAGCAATATTGAACAAGTCCTGGCGGCAACACCCCACAAGGCACCAGCTATACGGCCACCTGCCTCCCACCACGAAAACTATCCAAGTTAGACGAACCAGACATGCAGGACACTGCTGAAGAAGCAGGGACGAGCTCATAAGTGATGTACTCCTATGGACCCCCACATATGGCCGGGCAAAAGCAGGACGACCAGCACGAACATACATTCAGCAGCTATGTGAGGATACGGGATGTAGCCCTGAAGACCTGCCAGAGGCGATGAACGATCGGGAAAAGTGGCGAGAGAGGGTCAGGGATATCCGTGCTAGTGGCATGACATGACGATGGTATATATATATATATATATATATATATATATATATATATATCTTCTTTTGAGTACTCACAAACCTTCAAGGAATATAGTTTCAGTTAAAATGAAGCATAAAGAATCTTTAAGTAATCGATGTCTGTCAATCAATTTCTTATACAACAATTAAGAATTCATATATTAAGTTAATATAGTTTGGTGATAAGTAATACCTAATAATATCTGTTTTGATTGTATAACGTTCACCTAGACACGATAAAATCCTGGTATCTTTGGTTTAGAAGAAATCTAACTTTTCATAAACAAAAATATGTCAGGAAAGTATTTATTTATGGGCAAAACAGAATGTAAAGTCTGCAGACAGTAGGTCGTTACTTCAGTCAAAATTCAAATGAAAGTATTGAACTTTAATTAAACTAAAAACTTCGTAAATAATACTATTCTTGATTATATTTAAATTCACAAATATTAAGAACTTGAAAATAAATAGTTTTTATATAAGATTTTTAGTATCGTAGTACGCGAGTTCGTACTCCAGTCGTGCTATTACGTTCACTTTCGGGCAAATACCCTTGGGAAAGGTATGAACCCCCTTATCATCCCAGCTATGGGTTAAATAGTACCCTTACTCTTCTTCTAGAAGAGGGTGTCCTCGTGGTGTAATGGTTAAAGCGATGGACTGCGGAATCGTAGTATGCGAGTTCTTACTCCAGTCGCGCTATTACGTTCACTTTCGGGCAAATACCCTTGGGAAAGGTAACAACCCCCTTATCTTCCCAGATATGGGTTAAATAGTACCACTACTGTTCTTCTTGGAGAATGGCTTTGGCATTAAATAACCTAAAAAGAGTTGAGATGCCATTGAAACCATAAGTTTTTTATTCAGTTCTTTTAAAAGTTTCGGGAAAATCGATTCGACTCTTTTATTCTAAACAAGAAATTCTTAGGTACCTTTGGCTGTGATACACCGGTTGCTCACTTCTCATAGTCCTTGTTATTTAATGATATGTAATAGTACAGAAATAAGTACACCCCATATATAGATTTGAACAATTTCAATTTTGGTTACTGAGTTTCAATGCTAAAGAGTTTGGTTTGGTTTGGTTTCTCTGTTTAATGGCATATCAACCTTTGTAGGTTATTTAGTGCCAAAGTCATTCTTCTAGAAAAACAGCAGTGGTACTATCTAACCCATAGCAAGGAGAATAAGGGATTTCATGCCTTCCCCAAGAGTATTTGTCCGAAAGGGAACATAACAGCGCGACTAGAGTTCGAACTCGCTAACTACGATTCCGCAGTTCAGCGCTTTAACCATTACACGACGAGGACACCCACCATAGAGTTTGAAAATAGATAATAATTAAAAATATACGTTTTGATTCTTTTCGTTTTCATTAAAATGATAAAATCCTTGTATCGAAGAAGACTTGTAAATATTTATTGTGGTATAATTGATAGGTTATAAAAAAAAGTAAAGTTGTCTCCCTTTAGTCGAGGGCGACCTAAAGGGTCCCTTTTCATAGCTGCTACACCGCCGTGTAGGGGAGGGTGCCACTCCTTTCCCTGGATTGCTCCACTTTACCCTCGATACGTACCTTATATTGCTGAGTGTTAAGCAAGGAGGTATCAAGTACCATTTTTAAAGTCTTTGGTATGACGCGACCTGGGATTGAACCCAAGTCTTCCGGACCATTGGCGAACACTCTACCCACTAGTCCAACTGAGTTCATAAAAATTATCAGGCACATGATAATTTATTTATTGGTGATGCAACAGGTGCGTGAGGTTAGTCTTTCCTTGCAGCTGGTATCATATAACCCAGTATATATCTCATTTTACTTGGAGAGGAGCTGAAGATAATCAAATAATCTCCTTTCTCATAAGATATAACACTAAGGGGAATTACTGGACAGAGCACCACAACAACCTAATAGGTCATTATAAACACTAACCAATCTATGTGTTCATTTAGTAGTCTAGCTTCGTCAAAATTAAACACTTAGTGCGTATCAAATTCATTAACTGTAATACTAGCTTTTTAACCATCATTTTACTATTCTTGACGAATAGGGTTGTCAATCCTGGAGTGATGGTAAACGAGCTCATTTCAAAAATGATTTTTATCTTCACAGAGTGCTCTGTTTTTATTGCCTTGTGCCAGGTTAAGCTTAATGGTCTTCGTAGATGATCACGAAATTGGTGAGTTTGATCCTAACTGGATGTTCTGGGTTTGTGGCTATGTGCTAGACAAAAGTAAGCTTAGTAAATTTGTAGCAAGAATAGACTTGTGTGTGAATGTGTGTGTATGTGTATGTGTGCGTGTGTGTGTACGCGCGTGAGCACGCAACATAGGGTGGAGGTGCCTGTTTGTTGGGTAGGGGTCGGAGTGTCGTTGCAGGTGCGTCAAATACTTCCAAGTGGCAAATAACACTCAGACAATTAAAGAAAACCAAAACATACATACGCCCATATAATAACGAATTCTAAGATCTTTATCAGCTCTCTCTCTCTCTCTCTCTCTCACACACACACACACACTCATACATACAATTCTTTATCTCTCCTTCCCTATCTACATATCTATCTGTTTAATCTATCTCTCTGTTCTCTATTTTCCCGCTTATTTTCGTCCACCCTCTACCCCTCGTGTGATGCAATGGTTAGCAAGCTTGACTGAGAAACGATTATTCGTGAGTTCAAATCTCGCTGGATGACGCGTACTTCCGGCTGCAGTAAATAACTACCTCCTTCCGCTCTTTTTCTCTCATTCGTTTTCAGTCTTTTTTTCTTTCTTTCTTTCTTTCTCTCTCTCTCTCTCTCTTTCTCTTCACTTTCTCTTCTTTCTCTCTCTCCCTCTCTCTTATTCACTCCCTCTCTCTTATTCACTCCCTCTCACGATTTCTTTCTTTCTCTTTCTCTTTTAATCAAATATGTTTTTCTTTATAACTTTTAGTCTTTCCGTTTTCTCTCTCTCTCTCTTTCTCTCTCTTTCTCTCACACACACACACACACTCACTCTCTCTCTCTCTCTCTCTCCTTTTCTCACCTTTTATTTCTATCTTTTCTTTTCTCTCTCTACCTCTATCTTTTTATCTATTGCAATGTAAGTAATTCCATCATTTTTTAACTCTTTCTCAATTTTATTTCTCTTTCTCTCTCTCTCTCTCTCTCTCTCTCTCTCTATATATATATATATATATATATATATATATGTGTGTGTGTGTGTGTTACTCTCTTTATATATATATATATATATATATATATGTGTGTGTGTGTGTGTGTGTGTGTTACTCTCTTTATATATATATATATATATATATATGTATATATGCAACAAATAGCAACTACAAGAAAAATGAATAAAAGTTTAAAAATAAAGAGACGGGATGTTCTCGAAATGGTCTAACAAAAAGATTAGACAAACGGAATGTGTTTGTTGGGAGGCGGGTTCTGACCCACCAGCAACGCATATTACACCCCACAACCCACTCCCTGTAACCACCCTACCAAACATTATGTTATGGTATTCTAGAGTATTTTTAGTGGTCGTGGTGGTGGCGAGGGGCGACTAAATTGTCGTAATTCCATAGAAGCTTTGAAACGCGCGCCGGAACTTGACTTGGCACGGTCAAAACAGTGGTGAAGTAATTTATCAACATTTATTGAAAATCTGTCCGTGTGGCACAAGGCCATAAATTTATCGAAGATATAAGGAAGTAGGTTGAATACTCAGCTGCCACGTGTGTTTCCGATCAGATAGATAGGTGTGAACAGACTTAGCACTACACACACACACACACACATACATATATATATATATATATATATATACAAATTTCATTAAACATGATAGACATTTTATGTCCACATATTTTTTTCTGGATCTTTTCGAATTCCCTTATTACTTTTATCGTATTCGGGGAGAATTGATTTATGTATTGTCCATAGTTGTATGTATCCCTAGTACTTTCTGCCCGACTTTGGGCCATCATCAGGGGAGGATCTATTACAAAAGTGATGTAACTTTTGTTTTAGCATATTACTATGTAAGAGCGTCTTTACCGTTGAAGATTATGGTGTTTGCTTTTAAATGGGTTTCTATAATTAGTGTCAGTAGCTAAAGACATTTAGGTACATTAGCACTGGTTTGAAAATTAATTCTATTAAGTGTCGGTTGCATGTTTCTAATATGTAGTGCTTCGAGAATCTGTAGTTTTTGTTTATTATTTTGATGTTCTAATATTGTTGTGCTGTCAGTGAGAATTTTCCGTAATTGTGTTGTTGGGCATGAATGTTTTTTTAAATGCTAAGCTATTGAACTTGTATCAGAAAGGTGCATTGTAAGTCTCCTCGACAGGGTAGTTGAGGTTAAACCAACATATATATTATTATTATCAGAGATACAATCTCCTAGAGGACATTTAAATTTATATATAACGTTGTTTTTTTGCAAAACCCCAATCGAGGGAGAGGAATTATTTCTAATGACTAAATTCGAGGTTTTAAACTTATTATAATATATAATAAGTTTTATCTTTTTATTAGGATCAGTGGGGAGTATATTTCTGTGAATCAATGTTTTCAATATTTTTTCATCGGATTTATAATTGTAGTGCATTTGGTTACGATAAAAAAAAGTTTGATATATGTACTAGGGATATATACAACTATGGACATAAATCAATTCCCCCCCCCCAATACGATAAAAGTAATACGGGAATTCGAACGAATGCAGAAGAAAATATGTAGACATAAAATGTCTATTATATTTAATGAAATTTGTATTAACGAAGAAATGCTGCCAAAATATATATATATATATATATATATATATATATGATTTTCATCTGATAATTATGCACATTAATAGTGTCCATAATTTTGATATAGGTTTTATACTTGCTCTTCCATTAGAGAAATGAGCATTCTTTTTTATGAAAAAAACTTTGCGCGAATATCATTTCTTTTTTATCAACAAATTTTTCACAGCAACGTCAGTTGATGGGCTCTCCACTGTTGTCTGCGTGTCAGCAAGTCTCATCTGGTCTCCGGGACTCTACTCAGTATTCTAGCTGATCTCAATAATGCTGTAGTCTTAATGGGCTTCATCCTTCCTTTGATCTTCAGTTGTTATATAGCAGTTGAGGGATGAAGGACAACACTTCTTTATAAAAATATGTCTTTTTATTCTTTCTGCAGTGTATGAGAGACAGACGGAGATAGGGAGACCAAGGCAGACTGCTATATTAACCCTTGACCTCTTCTCTTATCGACCATAGCGCGCTGTGTTATTTTCAATACCCCATTTGGCACTTCTGCTTCTCGGCCGGGGGTACCCACTGGAGGCCGCTGGGGGCTACCGTTCCCAGCGGGGTACTCTCAATGACTGCAAGCTGGCTCTGGTTCATACCCACACCGACTCCAACTGACAAGCAGGCATCTGCATATAATAGTTCATAACGCCCACAACTTCCGATAAATCACGTAACTGCGTCTGCTTATTTACTAAGGTACGTCTCTGATTGACGACTCGATCAAGGGTCAATATACAACACAATTCCTTCGGTCTTTTTTCCAAGCTTTCGAAACTGTTCCTGTCGCGTTGCATTATTAAGTTTTCCACACTACCGTTACCTGATGGTCTTTCACGGGAATCTGAGCAACAGCAAGTTTCCACGGGTCTCCGGGACTCTTCTCGGTATTCTGGCCAATCTTAACAATGTTTTAGTTGTGATGGTCTGGGCTCATCCTCCAATTTCTAACTCTTCCAGCTCCCTAACCTAGACTTTGGGGACCGTTCCAAATGTACCAATTACAATTGGTATCACTGTCACCTTCGTGTTCCACAGCTTTTTAGTTCTCTTGCAAGGTCCAAATACGTGTCTCTCTTATCGTTTTCTTTGATTTTCAGTCTATGGTCCGCCGGCAAAGTCCAAAATTCGGCAGATCCTCATTTCTTTTCTTTCTTTTTTCTTTGTTAAAAGTCTTTTGACAGAAATAAGGTGATGTCTTTGTATTCCAAAATCCCAGAGAATTTTGTGTCACATTCTCCTGGAAGGATTATGATTTGTGCATATATTATTTGGTAGTATGGTCAAATTTCAATATCTTGTACAATTCCCAGTGGATCGTGTCTAGTCTTGAACTCTTTATGCACTAGTTTGCTGCATTCGCTTATAATGGGATTAACTGTTGCATCTTTATCACTGCATAACATACACTTGCTATTCTGTTGGGTCTTGTCTATTTTTGCTATAACATAATGCAAATTCTATTCGCTTTCTACACGAATTAGACCTTCCTGGTCAATTGTTAGCCACAATTTTCCGAGCATCGTACCTCTTTCTTTCTCTGCTTCTTTTCTCGAAAAAATACCGTTAAAACCCCTAGTGGGTAACGGGCGTTTACGAACCAAATATTCCCATTAGTCAGTGGAAGGAATAAATCGTTTCTAATAATTTTTCACCAAAATGTTTCAGCGTCTGTAGGAGGTTGAATGTGCGTTTGTTAATCAAGTCTGGCTTACTTTTGCACAACCGACTAATATCAATTGGATATCAAATTCTTAATCAAGTTCAGTGACCACTTCTCCCTGACGAAGCTCAAAAGCACACACATTACACGAAGTGCTTCTTAAAATTCCGGGCAATTCGATTAAGAAAATGTAATTATTTCTACATCTCGTTTCCACACTCACCGTTCAAGTTCTTTTCGTGAACCTTTAAACCTTAATACCAGATTACCCCGTCGGTTGGGGCCGTAGAATACACTGACTGCACTTCTGCTGAGGGAGAAAATCTCCTACAACGAGTGTCCTTTGGCTCAGTCGGCTGGGGCTGTAGAATATCACGATTGCACCTCTGCAGAGGAGTAAGACCCCCACCCAACGAGGGTCCTGGATATGACACTAAACAATCTGATGGTGAGGTTCCAATGATGCTGGAACTTTGGGGAACGCAGAGCACCCCTTCATTGCCATCGCTCCCTAGGTTCACTCAGGCCCGGACTGGTAACACCTGATAGGGCCCTATGTTTGGGTTAAATAGAACTAAACTGCGTACTTTATGCAAAACTGAATTGTTTGAATTAGAACTGTCTGACTAAACTGAATAGCTTGAAATAAAAATGCTTTTGATAATAAAACTGTGTACTTACATTTAAACTGCATACTTATGCAAAATTGAATTGTTTGAAATGGAACCGTTTTTGTATGCTAAACTGAATTGTTTGAAATAGAACTGATTATTTGTATTAAAATGGATTTGGCATTAAATAAACTACAAAGGTTGATATGCCAAAAAACCCAAACAACCAATTATACATGCTATTCCTCACGTACTTCAATACATTTGGTACAACATTTCTTTGGCCATATTGAGGGAGGGTTCAGAATACGCTGACTATTCCCCTGCGGAGAGGTAAGCCCCACCCCCCGCAAAAAAAGGGAGAACTCGGTATGACACTAAACCGCCTCCGATTTTTTTGAGGGGGTGCCCGTGGTGTAATCGTTATCGTCGTAGGGAATGAACACGGCGACACGAGTTCAAATCCTGGACGAGACTGATTGCATTTCACATAGCACTAATACCCTTGGGAAAGGTAAGAATCCAATTATTCTCCCTCCAGCTATGGGTAAATAGTAGGGGCAGACTAGATTCTTCAGCCTTGGTGGGGCAACTAGTCTAGGAGAAGGAAAACTCTGAATTAAAACCTGTTAAACTCCGCTTAAAAAATTGACCTTGTGTCATATCCTGCCCGAGCGGAGGGGTTGGTAAATATGCTAAACTGCCTCAGATAGTGAGGTTCCAGTTCTGGAGATCCAAGGAGAATAGAGTACCACTGCATTTACATAACTCCTATATCCACTCTAATACAAAGTGGTAATAGCCGTCATGGTCCCATTAATGGGTCAAATAGATCAGTTTAAAAATTATACGTATTTGATAGGAATATTTAATGCCAGAAAAAATAAATTATTTGTATAAAGAAGGTTGATATATAAAAAAAAACCTCACAATCAACCAGCATTTGTTGAAAGAATAGTTCATTGAAGCTATATTTGTTTACTCCAAGTTAGACGAACCAGACATGCAGGTCACTGCTGGAGAAGCAGGGACGAGCTCATAAGTGATATACTCCAATGGACCCCCACATATGGCCGGGCAAAAGCAGGACGACCAGCTCGAATTTACATCCAGCAGCTATGTGAGGATACAGGGTGTGGCTCTGAAGACCTGCCGGGGGCGATGAACAATAGGGAGAAGTGGCGAGAGAGGGTCAGGGATATCCGTGCCTACGATGATGATATTTGTTTACTAAGGATTATATTTACTTTCTTGAAACTGTATATCTGTGCAAACAAAGGATTATTATTGAACAGAAATAACTATCTGAAATCATATAATCATTGCAATAAGATAAGAATATTAGTTGTCTCAATTTCTGAGATGAAGTTTGATGATTTTTAACATTAAGGGTTTTCGGACTATTGTCTTCATCTTTATTGTTATTTCCACAATGTTTCGGCTGATATGTCCTCCGGCCTTCTTCAGGTGTTTGTCGAACTCGGAAACCTTCACAGAACTTCGAACTACATCCTTTATTGAATCCACGGGGGTCGCCTGTTCTGATTCCGTTAGCCATAACCGGGTGGTTATAAATGTTAAGTATTCCTGTACTGTTACTCACCTGTAGTCAGGATTGAACCTGCAATCTCCAGATGATTGTCTCCTAAGAAACTATATGACTATAAATTATTTGTATTAAGAATAGTTACATGAAACTATTATTGTTTACTTAGGATTTTATTTAATAACTTGAAACCATGTAACTGTTTGCAAATAGATGATCATTATTGATTAGAAATAATTGAAACCATAATATTATTAGATAGGAATACTTGAAACCATATAACTGTGTGCAAATTATTTGTATTAGATAGGAATACTTGAAACCATATAACTGTGTGCAAATTATTTGTTTTAGATAGAAATGCTTGATATCATATAACTGTTTGCAAAAACTTCTCCAGAAACAAGAGCTCTAAATATGTAAATATCATCATCATGTCACGCCATCAGTACGGATATCCCTGACCCTATCTCGTCATCCCTCCCTATCACCCATCGCTTCCAGCAGGTCCTCAGGGCTACATCCCGTATTTACACAAAGCTGTTGTGTGTAGGTTCAAGCTGGTCGCCCTGCCTTTGCTCGGCCATGTGTAGGTGTCCACATCACTACTGAGCTCGTCCCTACTTCTCCAGCAGTGTCCCGCATGTCTGATTCGTCTAACTTTTTCGTGATGGGTGGTAGATTGCCGTATAGCTGCTGCTTTGTGGGGTGTTGCCTCCAGGATTTGTTCTAAATTGCTCGCAGCATTCTTGTGTAGTTGCCGTCTAGCTTTTTCTCCATCCGTTTAGTTAGCGTCCATGTAGTGCATCCATATAGCAGTATCGATACGACCGCTGCTTGGAAGAAACTACGTTTCATTTTATCGGTCAGATCTGACTTCCATATGACTGATAGCTTATCGATAGCCGTCCATGCCTTTGCTAGTCGCGTGTCGATGTCTTTTTCGGTTGATGAGACGCTGCTTCCAAGGTGTAAAAGTAAAAGTAAAGTTGGCGACCATAGTCGAGGGTAACCCGAAGGCTCCCTTTTCGATAGCTACTACACCAAGGTGTAGGGGAGGGCGCTACTCCTTCCCTGGATTGCTCTACTTTACCCTTGATACGTACCTTATAATGCTGAGTGTTAAGCAAGGAGGCATCAAGTACCATTTTTTGAGTCTTTGGTATGACTCGACCTGGGATTGAACCCAGGTCTCCCGGGCCATTGGCGAACACTCTAACCCCTAGGCCAATGTCCGGTATCTTCCAAGGTAGGTGAACTTAATAACCGCAATTCCCTAACTTCTAAGGATAAAATAAACCCAGACGGTTTTACATGGTATTAAAATCAATCAATTAGTTAATTAATCATTACTTTTTGTCCACTGCTGGTTTACCTTCTCTCTGATAAAAATCGTCCCACGCACTCTATCGCACTGCAGTTTCACTAAAACTCTTTCTTCTCTACTCTCCCTCCATTTCTCTCAATCTGTTCCACACAATCTCAAACACACTGTCTGTCTGTCTGTCTGTCTCTCTCTCTCTCTCTCTCGTTTATTTTTTTTCTAGCAGAATCAGGTAAAAGTAACTTCTCTACGTTTTTCTCTATTTTTCCTACTCTCTCTCTTTCTCTCTCTCTTTCTCTCTCTCTCTCTCTCTCTCTCTCTCTTTCTCTCTCTCTCTCTCTCTCACACACACACACGCATACACACTTTTATTCCGTTTTTTTTTCAGACAAGGGCCGATTAAAATAATTTCGGTACATTTTTCTCAGTTCTCCCTATACTATTCTCTCTCTCTCTCTCTCTCTCTCTCTCTCTCTCTCTCTCTCTCTCTCTCTCTCTCTCTCTTGATACATCCCTACCGTAAACCACCCCTTCCCATAGAGATCCTCAGTAGGTGGGTTTGACAAAGCATGATCTTCTCTTCTTGAAGTGGAGTCGACAAAAGAACAATTTGCACTCTGTGTTAATCGGTACACTGGCTAATACAAGGCTAGGAAGAGCTGAAAGCGCCAAGGAGTCGACACAAGTTACAAAGAGCAAATTACGGAAGTTTCACACGCCTTCACCGCACACCTAGATATTTCAACTGTGTATAATACCACTGTTAAGCAGGTGTAATGGCATAAATACTTTTCAGAAATTCGCATAGTTCAATGGAGGCACAAGGCCATGAAACAAGCTTGCTAAACATCGCTCAACAGATATCTTATTTGCCTTTGTCTGGCAAAAGGCAGCAAATTTTATCCTATCAGAACCGTAGACACGAGTAAAAATCAGCGAAAAATTGAGTGGTTTCCGGTTCAAAGCATCATTACCACTAACTCAGAACCATTAATATAGGGAATTTAATTTAAATTATATGATTAGAAGATAAAGTCATATAAAATACATATGTATGTCATATATATATATATAAGTTGGCTGACTATAGTCGAGGGTGACCTGGAGGCTCTCTTTTCAATAGCTGCAACACCAAAGTATAGCAAAGGGAGCTACACTTTTTCCTGGATTGCTCCACTTACCTTTGATCCGTACCAACAATGCTGAGTGTTAAGCAAGGAAGCATCAAGTACCATTTTTGATTCCTCTGTATGACTCGATCTGTGATTAAACCCCGGTCTCACGGACCATTGACAAACACTCTAACCATTATACCAACATATATATAAGAGAAAAGAAGGAAATATTCTTTGAGTTACTTTTCTAAATACAAATTCTCATTGATGGCTGCATTTCCCATTGAAGCTGAGTGTCGAGGTTTTATTGTAAATTCAACCTCTTCATATCTGACAAAACTGCTTGTCACAAGCAGAAAAACGGAAATATGTGAAGAGGCTCCAAGATCAGACAGATGCTATATTTGCATGGCTTTAGTATTCCCACAATGTAACTTGAAACAAACAAATCCTGATGGTATCATAAATTAGTTCGGGAGTGCCCCGGATCAGTGGTAATGATTCTTCTATCCCGAAACCAAGCCTGACTACAGGGTCATCATCATTTGAAAGCTTTGTTGGTGACACTGCCGTTGTTGTCTTTGCGATATATATATATATATATATATATATATATATATATATATATATATATATATATGAGGAGAAGCAATGGTTATCTTCGTTGAATATGGACAAAGGTATTTGCAATTCACATAGGGTTAATACCTTTGAGAATTGTTAGCATTCATCTTTTCTCTCTCCAGCTATGGGTAAGTAGAAGATCAGACAAGGCTCTTGGAATAAAAACTGGTAATGGAGGAAAAAAGTTCAAACCTGTTAAAATCCATTTAAAAATAACCTCGTGCCGCATCCTGCTCGACAACCATATTGTTTTGTTACCAGTAACATCTACTTGGATGAATGAATACATAACATGAAACTCCGAGTCACAGGAAATGTAGTATGGTGTCTGTATATAACATCATTTTCTGAAGCAGCTTGGCTTTCTTTTTTGCCATAAAGCTTTTTTGCCTTTACTTTACTGTTTGGACAAGCAACAGATTTATATATATATATATATATATATATATATATATATATATATATGTATATGTATGTATCCTTAAGAAAAAACAAAAATCGGTAACATTAGGATTATAAATTTATTTCCATCCTATCGAAAACTTTACTAAAACCCATAACAGGATGGAAATAAATTTATACTCCAAATGTGACCGGTTTTTGGTTTTCTTAAAGAAATTATTGCTCTGTAATGTTAGTTACATTGAGCTCTTTACCAGGAATATTTAAATGTTCACTGTTGAATGTTTTTTTTTTTTTTTTTTTTTTTTTTGTCCTGATGGAATTACTCCCAACTCCAATTAAACTGGACCAAATAATACTATACATATATATATATATATATATATATATATATATATATATATATATATATATATCAGCCCAGTCGGCTGGGAGAGTAGAATATGCCGACTGCATCTCTGCAGAGGCGTATGACCCACACCAATAAGTGTGCTAGATACGACACTACATTGCATCTGATGGTGAGGCTCCAGTCCTGAAGCGTTGGAAATGTGGAGTACCTCTTTATTGCCATTACTCTCAGAGAAACACTGATCTGGGGCGAGCGTACCTTTTAAGGTCCCCCCAGAAGGTCAAATAGAACTGTTTAATCATTTGCTATACTTGAAACCATTTAACTGTGTGCAAACAAATCAACCCTTGCTCGCTTAAAAATGTTACCTACAAACTATTCATTTATAAACTATATATATATATATCCCCAGGAAAAATATAAGACCACTCTCAAAAATGAAAAAAAAACATATTGTTTACAATATTTAAATTATAAAAATCAGATATATGAAAGATATGGTATAATGACAATTAGATTTAAAATATCAAGAAATTTCAATTCATTTTTATATGTATATTAGCATTTATGCTTAATTTTAAAAAATCTTTTTGACATATAAGACTAATGAGCAGAATTATAGAATATAAAGGTAATTTTTTTTATTTGATATTTTGTCAATCCGCCATTAGCTTTGATAACCTCAAAAATTCGGCTAATCAACTAGTTTCTGAAGTTGAATCGAAGGTATTTTTCCCATGCGTCTAAGATTACGTTTTTGAGTTGAGAAATTGCTGATTATTGTCGACTTCCTTCATAAACTTTTACAACAATCAATCCCCACAATTTTTCTATCGGATTGAGGTCTGGAGAGCACACTGGATGGTCAAGAAGTCTTATTTTTTGCTCAAGCTAGTACTTCTTTGATACTGATGCATTGTGGATAGCAGCATAATCTTGCTGAAAAATTCATTCTTCTCCACATAGACGACGCCCTTCTTGTGCGAGAGATAAACCAACCAGCATCTTCACATAATCTGATGCTTTTTGTCAACCACCGACAAATTGTAATTTAAGTTTTCCTGAAGATGAGAAGGTCCTCCAGATCATAAGAGATACTCCTCCACTATGCCTTGTTGAGTAATTCTCTTCTGAAAAAATTTATGCAGGCCGGTATTTCCGAAAGACATCTGGGCAGTCTAAATTGAATTTCTTTTCGTCAGAGAAAACAACTTTTCGCCATTCTTGAGCACTCATAGTTTGATATTGATGAGCATGTTCCTGTCGTTTCTCTTTGTGCTTCGGAGTTACCCATGGACGATGAATTCTTTTCTTATGTTTAATTTTTTCGTTGTTTAAATGTCTTTTAATTGTTCTAGTATTGCAAGGAGTATTCACAAAAGGTTTCAATATTTTTGATGTTGACGAAGTTTTCTTTTTTACTTTGCGAACAATTCTTCTCTTGAATAGTGGTGAAAATTTTTCTCGCCTGCCAGTCGGTTTTCTTGTTCCATACTTATTTGGACTTCTCAAGTAATTCCAGATAACGGTTTTACTGCGTCCTAAGGCCTTCGAAATTTCTCTCTGAAATTTTCCGACTCTTTTCAGAGCTGTAATCTCGCCTTTCTCAAAATCAGATAATTTAGTTCCTTTAGCCATTTATGTTTTTAGTATTTTAAGTATTACAGTTTTAATTGCTTCTATATTATATAGACTATATATAATAATTTTTTCAATAAAATTAAGTCTTTTTTCTTTGGTTTTTATTGGTGGTCTTATATTTATATCAAAAGTAAATTTTAAAATTTAGCATAAATGTTAATATACGTATGAAAATGAATTAAAATTTCTTCTTATCTTAAATTTAAATGTGTCTTAACCTTATCTTTCATATTTCTGATTTTCATAATCTCAAAACTGTAAACAATATCTTTTTCTTCATTTTTGATGGTGGTCTTATATTTCTGTCCCGGGGTATATATATATATATATATGTGTGTGTGTGTGTGTGTGTATCTATATATATATGTGTGTGTGTGTATGTGTGGACAAGATTTGGCAATGAATAACTTACAAACGTTGACACGCCTGAAAATATAATCACCCAACCAACAACCATATATATATATATATATATATATATATTATCTCATTAGAGTTTTTCACATCAGTGTTAGCTGATGGGCTTTCACTGGAGTTTTAGTGACAGCAAGTTGAGTGGGTTAAAACAGGATTTGGACAAAATAATGGAAACACATAAAATCTTAGTATCATGATTTTGAAACTCCTATAAAGCCATCAAACGTTTGTTATTTTTATAGGTTTTTTATTTATCTTTAATTTTTCTCGTCTTATTTTACTAAAATTGTTTTTTATTGATATTATCAGAAGAAATTAATCAAAAATCATTAAAATGACGGATTTATCAGACTTTAAAAGAGATCAAATTGTTGGTGCTCGAACGAAAGGCTCTAGTGTAACAAAAACCTTTGAATTATTTGGTGTAGTAAGGAGTACGGTCTCGAAAGTAATGACAGCATTTGAGAAAGAAAGAAATACCTGCTCACTGAAGCAAAAGCCTGTAAGAAAGCGAAAGCTGCCTAATAGGGACTCCTACGCGGATTGTTAGGAAAGATCACAAGAATACAGCTCCAAAAATTACAGCAGAGCTTAATGACCGTCTCAAGAACACAGTTTTCTTAAAAATCAATAAGTGAGCTGCACAAAGACGTATTTCACGGGAAGGCTGCAATCAGAAAACCATTTTAAAATAAGTATAAAATTTCTGTGTGTTTCTATAATTTTGTCCAACCCGTGTATACGTTAAAACATTGATATTGTATGAAGTATTGGTCTAGTGGGTCGAGTATTCGCCAATGGTCCGGGAAACCTGGGTTCAATCCCAGGTCGCGTCATACCAAAGACTTTAAAAATGGTACATGATACCTCCTTGCTTAACACTCAGCATTATAAGGTGCGTATCAAGGGTAAAGTAGAACAATTCAGGGAAAGGAGTAGCGCCCTCTCCTACACCTCGGTGTAGTAGCTATTGAAAAGGGAGCCTTCTGGTCGCCCTCGACTACGGTCGCCAACAACTATACTTATTGATATAGCAGTGTTTGCATTTTACCATAAAATATTCATAAGGAAGTGATTACCTTTTACAAAGAAACATTGATATTACAGTGCTTATCTTTAATCATGAAACATTCATATGGAGGTGTTTAAATTTTACCAAAAAGCGTTGATATTACATACTTTCCCTTTTACCGAAAACTTTCATATAAATGTGTTTACTTTTTACCTAGAAACATTGATATGAAGGTGTTTACCACTGAGCATAAAAGATTGATATTGCAGTGTTTATCTTTTAGCAAGAATCATTAATATGGAGGTATCTACTTTTTACCATAAAACACTGATTTACTGCAGCGTTTACCATTTAACATAAGACACTGATACTGCAGTTTTTACCTTTTACCAAGAAATATTGATATGAAGGTGTTAGGCTTTTACCATAAAACACTTATATTCTGTAGCATTTCCCATTTACCATAAGAGACGAATATTACCATAACACATTGATATTACAGTGTCTACTTTTACCAAGAAATATTGATATGGAGTTGTTAACCTGTTACCGTAAAACACTGATGTGGCAGTGTTTACCAATTTGAAATTATTTTGAAGCTACTTTTTTATACTTATATAACTTATATAACAATAATGGTCAAAAATTACTTTTTACCATAAAACACTGATTTACTGCAGCGTTTGGAAATCAGACCAAACCGATAAAATGAAATGCAGTTTCTTCCAGGCAGCGGCCGCATCGATACTGCTATATGGATGCACTACATGGACTCTAACAAAACGGCTGGAGAAGAAGCTAGACGCCAATTACACAAGAATGCTGTGAGCAATCTTGAACAAGTCCTGGCGGCAACACCCCACAAGACACCAACTGTACGGCCACCTGCCTCCAATCACGAAAACTATTCAGGTAAGACGAACCAGACATGCAGGACACTGCTGGAGAAGCAGGGACGAGCTCATAAGTGATGTACTCTTATGGACCCCCACACATGGCCGTGCAAAAGCAGGATGACCAGCACGAACATACATTCAGCAACTATGTAAGGATACGGGATGTTGTCCTGAAGACCTGCCTAGGGCGATGAACGATAGGGAAAAGTGGCGAGAGAGGGTCAGGGATATCCGTGCTACCAGCACGACATGATGATGATGATGATGACTGCAGCGTTTACCATTTAACATAAGACACTGATACTGCAGTTTTTACCTTTTACCAAGAAATATTGATATGGAGGTGTTAGGCTTTTACCATAAAACACTTATATACCATTTACCATTTACCATAAGAGACGAATATTACCATAACACATTGATATTACAGTGTCTACTTTTACCAAGAAATATTGATATGGAGTTGTTAACCTGTTACCGTGAAACACTGATGTGGCAGTGTTTACCAATTTGAAATTATTTTGAAGATACATGTTTATACTTATATAACTCATATAACAATAATGGTCAAAAATTACTTCATCGTAAGATAGTACATGAAAGTATTATATTAGTTGTTTAAATTTCTGAAACGAAGCTTGATGATTTTTATCATTAAGGGTTTTCGGACTATTGTCTTCATCTTTATTATTATTTCCACAACATTTCGGCCGATATGTGGAAATAACAATAAAGATGAAGACACTAGTCCGAAAACCCTTAATGATAAAAAAAAAAGATATTTTGTTCCAAAGGAGATGTAGAAACTTCATTTAAAGATTTCTATACATCAAAACCTTTAGATAAATATCTTTGTAAATCGATGGAAGAAATATATGTATGTTACTCACTAGTACTGAAGATTTGGTCTATATATACTCACTTATTTTTGGTGGAATAGACATATCGGCCGAAACGTTGTGGAAATAACAATAAAGATGAAGACAATAGTCCGAAAACCCTCAACGATAAAAAAAAAGTATTTTATGTCGTAGAACCAACCAACCAAGTATATAATTGCTGACAAATTATTTTGTATGAGGCTGGAATTGTGAACACAATGTAACTATGTTCGAATTATTTGTAATTACTTGAATAATTAAAGCTATCATCATCATGTCGCGCTGCTAGCACGGATATCCCTGACCCCTTCTCGCCACCCGTCTCTATCGTTCCCGGCAGGTCCTCCCGGCTACATCTTGTATCGGCACAGAGCTGTTGTAGATAGGTTCTTGTTGGTCGTCTACGTGAGGAGGTCCACAGGAGTACGTCGCTCATGAGTTCGTCCTTATTTCTCCAGCAGTTTCCCGCATGTCTGGTTCGTCCAACTTGGATAGTTTTCGTGATGGGTGGTAGATGGCCGTATAGCTATTGTTTTCTGGGGTGTTGCAACATTCTTGTGTAGTTGCCGTCAAGCTTTTACTTCATACACTTAGTTAGCGTCCATGTGGTGCATCCATATAGCAGTATTGATGATTGTTTGCAAATTATTGTTACCAGTAGTACTTACCTATATTACATGCAGGGATTCCCTGCCACATGATGGCTAACGTGCAAAACTGCGACAGCATTGTAAGCGAATTCGAATTCCAGTTCACTTTCATATCCCAGAAGAATGTCAGCATGACCTCCTTAAATGACAGCTGCGTCCAGAACTTTTTCTTTACTGAAAAGTCAGTGTGTTTCCATCTTATAAACTGTCTTTTCGGCTCTGACTCCTTGTGGCAAACCCGTGTTTTGTCCACTTGTAAACATACTTTTGACCAAAATATGCTTATTCGAACAAAATCTTCTGTAATTTTCACACGATTTGCACATCTCTGCCACCAAAGATTTGATGACACGCCTCTGTTCAAGACTGAAGCACTCTATTTGATTTGATGATATTTTGAATAGCCTCAAAGAAAATGTTTTTGTGAATTAATTTTTGCTTTAAGCCAATTCCCAACAATACAGAATTTACATTTAGGCAAAAATTCTGAAAAAAAATTTTCCCATTATTTATTGATTAACTCTTATATATATATATATATATATTTCTGAAAAAAAATTTTCCCATTATTTATTAAATAACTCTTATATAAGAAATAAAAGGGTGAATCCATACTTCTTCATATATATATATATATATAGAGAGAGAGAGAGAGAAGTATGGATTCACCCTTTTATTACCCTCACTTCCAAGTCTAATTTGACCCGATTTTCAAACTGATATATTTGACCCATAGATGAGGACCATCTATGGGTCAAATATATCAGTGTGAAAATGTTTACTATTGAATAGGAATACTCGATACTGTTGTATACTCATATAATCATCATCATCATCATGTCGTGCTGGTAGTACGGATATCCCTGACCCTCTCTCGCCACTTCTCCCTATCGTCTTCTGGACTACATCCCGTATCCTCACATAGTTGCTGAATGTATGTTCGTGCTGGTCGTCCTGCTTTTGTTCGGCCATATGTGAGGGTCCATAAGAGTACATCTCTTATGAGTTCGTCCCTGCTTCTCCAGCAGTGTCCTGCACGTCTGGTTCGTCTAACTTGGATAGTTTTCGTGATAGGAGGCAGGTGGCCGTACAGTTGGTGTCTTGTGGGGTGTTGTCGCCAGGACTTGTTCAAGATTGCACGTAGCATTCTTGTGTGAATACATATTGACACACTAATAAAGACGAGCGAAGACTTCTTTAAAAAAAATATACCTCTCACTTTATTTGAAAGGTGGTGTGTGAGGGGGAGTCGGAGACTGAACAAAGACTGCAACATATTGACCTCCCCAGCCCCTCTGGACATCGCCGTGTGTCGTTCTCGTTCTCCTGGTCGGCTCAACCGTGGGCCTGGGGGCTCAGCCTCTCTGGGACATGTTCTCATTCCAGCATCTTCTCACTAACTGGTCTGATCTCCAAACTCACTGACTTCCTGTCTTCACCGAGTTATATAATAGTCAATCGCCCACTCAATATCTTTGGAATGGCATGTTTGTTCGTCATCGAGCGGAAATAACTGTCATGCAGTTCACAGGTCACTCTCTTTCGGTGCATCAGTCTATGACTGTACCATGGGATTTTACCTTGTCCCATATTGTCAGCCAAGCCCGCCTACGCGATTTCTTCCCATAACTGCCATCGGAATGTGTCACTTCCTTCCAGTGCATCACTTTGGAATGGCATGTTTGGCCGAGTCGAAGGTCAATATACAACAATACCATAGAACTGTGTGCAAATTATTTATATCAAAATTGGGTTCTTGAAGCTATAATTGTTTACTAAGGATTATTACTAGTTACTAGAAGTCATAAAAGTCTCAGCAAGCATAAGTATCGTAAAATAAACAGAATTACTTGAAACCATATAATTATTAGTAAATTGAATATTTTAAACCATATAACTGTGCGCAAATTATTTGTATTTGGAGTAGTTACTCGAAACTGTAATTTTTTATAAAGGTTTATTTTACTTCTTGCGAGTGTTTCACTCAAGTCTGAGCTGGTTGTTTTTCACGAAATTCTGAGTGACATCCAGTCTCCTCAGGTCTACAGAACTTTCTTCAGTATTCTATCCGATCTTAACAATGTTGGTGATTGGATGGTCCCGATTCTTACTCTGATTCTTAATTCCTTCAGTGTTTCTTCCAGGCTTTTGGTTTGGTTTGGTTTGGTTTGGTTTGATTTTATGGCACATCAACCATTGTAAGTTACTTAATGCCAAATCCATTTTTATACATATAAATATTTCTATTTTAAACAATTTAGTTTAGCATAAGTACAGGTTGGTTTTTTTTTTTTGTTTACACGCAGTTAAATGTAAAAAAAGTTCTATTTCAAATAATTCAGTTTAGTATAAGTACACAATTTTGTTCCATTTGACCGATAGGTACGACCCTATCAGGTGCTACCACAACATTACTGGAGCCTCAACATTAGATTGTTTGATGTCATATCCAGGGCACTCGTCGGGGGAATTTTACTCCTCTGCAGAGAAGCAGTCAGTTTATTCTGCAGTCTCAGCCGACTGGGCCGTTTGGTTGTTTGAGTTAGTTTTTTTGTTCAAAGGTATATCAACCTTTGTGGGTTATTTAAGGCCAAACCTATGCTTGTCGAAGAACTGCACTCTTGAAACCTTATAACTGCGAGCAAAATATTGGTTTTAGATTGTCATACTTGAGACGATATAACTGTATAAAAACAAATGATAATCATTAAATGTCTGTGTGTGTCTGTGTGTCTGTGTCTGCGTGTGCGTGTGTCTGTGTGTGTGTGTGTGTGTGTGTGTGTGTGTCTGTCTGTCTGTCTGTCTGTGTGTTCTCTCGATCCTCTATCATGTGATACTGTATTTATTATACTTAGCTACAGGATGTAGGACATCTTGCTTACTTGACAAGTTTGAGGATGTTTTTTTTATTACACTTGCACTTCCATTAATCTGCACCCGATGATATCAGGGTCACAACCAGTTTACCATATTACAACGTTGTTTGCATGAACACTGCAATAGTCAAGTATCTTTCTTCGATTATTATTATTATTATTATTATTATTAACTGTTACTGTTTTTATTAAATAGAAATAGTTACTTTAAAACTTATAATTAAGTTTAAATTATAAGAATTCGATAGGAAAACTTGGTACTATATAACAATAAATTATTTGTAATAAAAATACTTACTTGAAGCTATAATTGTTTACTAAGAATTATTATCATTAGTTACTTGATACTATATAACTGTGCAAATTATTAGTATTAGATAGGAATACTTGATATCATATATAACCCAACGAGTGTGCTACATATGACATTAAACAATCTGATTGCGAGGCTCCAACCTTGGAGCTTTAGGGAATGTGGAGTACCCCTTCATCACCATCGCTCCCAAGTCCACTCTGTCCTGGAATGATAGCACTTAATAGGGTCCTATCTATGCGTCAAATAGGTTTGTTTTTGGTTTGACATTTACACTCTGTGCAAACAAATGACCTATGCGAAATTGTATTGTTAAAAATAGAACCGTTTGATCATTTAACTGTATGTAAACAAATTACATGTGTAATTAAATTGTTCGAGATACATAGCAATACTTGGAACTATTTAACTGTATGCAAACGAATGAGTAAAGTTGAATAGAATTATTAGAATTAAGTAGCAATAACCACTTCACTCTATGCAAACAAATGATTAATACGAGATAGAATTATAAGTGTCAGCAAGAAATACTTGAAACCATTTAACTGAGTAGAAACAATAGTAATACAAGAGTGCAAACAAATTAGTTATAACTCATTTAAAAATGAAATAACCAACAATCTATTTCTGCAAACAAATGACTGATGTTAAATAGTGACTATTATAAAGCAACACTTGACACAATTTAGCTGTGTTTAGGCAAATGATTGGTAATGAATAGAAATATTTGAAACCATTTAACTGTGTACAATAAAGGAGATCAAGCTCTCTAAAAAATGCTATCTATAAAATTTGCTTACAAATCATATATATTTAATACACACACACACACACACACACATATATATATGTGTGTGTGTGTGTGTGTGTGTGTAAAGAGGATTTAGCATTAAATAACCTACAATGGTTGATATGCCATAAAACCAAACCAAATCAAACTAGACCTTATTAAACAATTGTAGCTTCAAGAAACTGTTCCTAACACAAATACGAAGGTTGATATGTCATTAAACAAAGAAACCAAACCAAACAAAACCTAATACAAATAATTTACTCACAGCTGTATGGTTTCAAGTATTCTTATCTAATACTAAGTTGATGGTTTCAAGTAATTATCTCTATTTGAGCCATGGTAATTTTTCTGATAAAATCAACATCAATTTTTTCCTGGCAGCGGTCATGTCAATTTTGCTATATGGATGCACCACATGGACGCTGACGAAGAATACAGAGAAAAAGCAAGACGGGAATTGCACAAGAATGTGACGTGCTATAGTAAACAAATCCTTGAAGCAATATCCCACAAAACAACCGCCGTACGGACACTTACCTCCCATCTCTAAAAGCATTCAAATTAGACGAACAAACATGGGGGGGCACTTCCTGAGAAGTAAGGACGAAATCATAAGCGACGTTCTCCTATGGACCCCTTCACGTGGACATGCAAGTGTTGGACGACTAGTAGAACCTATCTATAACAGCTCTGTACGGACACAGAATGTAGCCTTGAAGACCTGCCGGAAGCGATGGATGATAAAGACGAATGGCGTGAGAGAGACAAGGAAGTTGTGCGACATCATGATGATAATGATGATTTCTTTTTGATAATAATAATTTGTTTGCGCACAGTTATATTGTTGGTTAGTCGTTTTGTTTCTATGGCATATCAACTTTTGAAGATTATTATATACCAAATCTATTTTTATTCAAGTAAACAGTTCAATTGTCAAAAACATTGTCAAAAAACATTGTCAAAAACATTTCTATTTCAAGCTATTCATATTGGGGGTCTTACTCCTACGCAGAGGTCTAGTCGGTGTATTCTACAGCCCAGCCGCCTGGGTAACGCAGTTATATGGTTTCAAGTAACTGATAATAATGATACTGAGTAAACAATCATAGCTTCAAGTAACTATTCCTTAAACAAATACGAAGATTAAAATGCCATTAAACAAAGACATTTTAACAAACCAAATTTAATACAAATAATTTGCTCTCACCTGTATGCCTTCGAGTGTGATATTGTGACCTTCGGCCCGAGCAAAATGCCATTCTAGGTGATGCACCGGAAGGAAGTGACACATTCCAATGGCAGTTAGGAGAGGAAATCGCGTGGGCGGAAATTGGCTAACAAAATGGGACAAGCTAAAAAAAATCCCACGATACTCTCATAGACTGACGCACCGGAAGAGAGTGACCTCTGAACTGCATAACAGTTATTTCCACTTGATGACGATTAAACATTCGATTTCAAAGATCGAGTGGGCGTCGAACGAGTACATAACTCAGTTGAGTACGACGAGCCAGTAGAGTTGCAGAGCAGTTGAGTTCGATTTGCTGACAGTTGGAGAAGAGATGTGGTAGGGAAAGCCACTCCAGGCCGAAGGGGCTTGGGGCCCTGATGAATTGGGGTCCAGAGAAGATGCTGATAAGATGCTGTAAAGGAAGCCATCACCCAGCAGAGTGGGCCCTGGGCCTCTGGTTGAGCAGCCCTGGAGAACGAGAAAGACACAACGTTGACGGCCATAAGTTTGAGGTCAATGTATTGAAGTTTCTGTTCGATCTCCAGCTCCCTCTCACACGCAAACCTTAAGTAACCCCTTTTCGAACCCTTGCAATAAAGTGAGAGGTATATATTTTTGCTAAAGAAGTCTTCCTGTGTCTGTTATTCATTGCGTCAAAATGAATACAACACGAGTATTGCTATCTAATGCTAATAATAATATGGTTTCAAGTAATTATTTCTATTCAATAATCATCTGTTTTCACACAATTGTAGTATAATAAATATATTTCTTGTCTGTCTGTCAAACAATGATGACTACCAAATTGTTTGTGGTTTCTAACGAAACTCTGGACGACGTTTTATGCACATTTGCTTCATGGTAGTATCGTCTGCTGCTCAATCTTCGAAACGACTCAACCCAGGTTGTGTTTGGTTATGAGAAAAGATTAATCAGCTGCAGGTTTTGGTAAACACCATATAAAACACGGGACTAAATAAATGCGATTTTGTTTGTATGTTTCCGCATTCACGTTAATATCAAAATGGCCAATATCATGTTCAAAAGGAGGTGCCCGTGGTGTAATGATTATCGTCGTAGAAAGTGGACACGGCGACACGAGTTCAAATCCCGGACGAGATTGATTGCATTTCACATAGCACTAATACCCTTGGGAAATGATAGAATCCAATTATTCTCCCTCCAGCTATGGGTAAATAGTAGGGCAGACTGATTTCTTGAGGCAACTAGTCTAGAGAAGGAAAACTCTGAATTCAAAGCCTGTTAAAAAATTGACCTTGCGGGTTGGTAAATATAAATATCCTGTTCAATTGTTGATACTCATGATCAACGTGCAATATGTATATATATATATATATATATATATACTAACAAATGGTGTTCATCACAGTCATGGGTAGCCAATTCAGCTGGGGCAGTAGAATACACCGACTGCATCTCTGCAGAAGGATAAGACCCCTTCAACGAGTGTTCCAAATGACCGACATTGCGTTTTTCTCAATTATAAATCATAATACCAATAGGTTGCATCAATTTTGTGACACCCTGTATAACCAATAGTTTTGAGAAAACCTTTTATAAGAAAGCCAAAACATTTTTTTTTTTTAAGTTTCGGTGCAGGGGAGCAATTTGTATATTTACGTTAATATTTAAACTATTTCATTGCTTTTTTTCTTCATGCACCGTCTACACACACGTAAGAGCAATAAAAGACACAAGAAATACGAAATTAAGAACAAACTGTTCGGAAAATAGAAACATAAACCTCCACACTTACACATATTGGATATTTTAGAACGACTTTTATTTTTATAGAGCATCGGGGAGTGTCCCCGAAGCGTAGCGGTTAAAGTGCTGGACTGCAATAACGTCGTAAGCGATTTCGAACTCTACTTGCGCTGGGTAAGACGCCCCAACCAACGAGTGTCTTGAAAATGGCACCAAACCATCTGATGGTGAAGCCTCAGTCCTGGAGCTTTGGGGAATATGGAGTACCCCATCAATGGTATTACTCACCACTCTGACCGAGTGTGGTAATACATTTTAGGATCCGATTTATGGGTCAAATAATTTAGTTCAGTCATTTGCTATACTTGGAATCCTTTAACTGTGTACAAAAAAAACTATTAGCGTTAAATAGCAATACTTGAAACCATTTAACTGTGTGCAAACAAATATGTTGTGACTTGTTTAAAAACTGTTACCTACAAACTATTCGTTTACAAATCATATATATCTAATATAAGTATAAAGAGGATTTGGCATTAAATCCTCTACAAGGGTTCATATGCTGTAAAAAATAATCCAATCGCGCTATTACGTATATTTTCGCATTGATACATTTAGGTTTTGGTTGGTTGGTTGGTTGGTTGGTTGGTTGGTTGGTTGGGATTTTTATGGCATATTAACCTTTGTAGGTTATTTAACGCAAAATCTATTTTTATGCAAATAGTTCTATTTCAAACAATTCAGTTTAGCATGAGTACACAGTTTAATTATCAAAAAATATTTCTATTTCAAGCTATTCAATTTATTCAAACAGTTCTAATTCAGCTAATTTAGTTTAGTATAAATACAGATTTTATTTACACACAGCTAAATGTCAGAACAGTTCTATATTAACCAATTCAGTTTAATGTAAGTACAGTTTCAATGTCAAAAACAGTTCCACTTCAAACAATTCAGTTTAGTATAAGCACGCAGTTTAAATGTAAGTACACGGTTTAATTGTTCACAACATTTCTATTTCAAGCTATTCAGTTTAGTCAAACAGTTCTAATTCAAAGAATTCAGTTTAGCATAAGTATGCAATTAGTTCTATTTAACCCATAGACAGACCCCTATTAGGTACTACCATTTCGGGCCAGAGTGGACCTGAGAGCAATGGCAATGAAAGGGTGCTCCGCAGTTCCCAAAGCTCCAGCATTACTGGAACCTCACCATCAGATTGTTTAGTCTCATATCCAGGATACTCGTTGGCGGAGGGTCTTACCCGTCTGCAGAGGGGTAGTCGATGTATTCTACAGCCCCAGCCGACCGGACAAGATATATTTAGGAAAGTTATGAACATCCTTATACCCCACCACCCAGCAATGAGTTAAATAGTACCATGACTGGTCTTCATAATGGATGGATTTGGTACTAAATAACCCACAAAGGTTTATACGCCATAAAACAAAGCCATCATATCACAGCATTGGAAGAGTATGATATTTGTATACACGTGTCTGAAGCTGAAATCAATCACGGGCAGGGGGTTGACATTGTTTGGGTTTTTTGTTGCTGTATTTTGTTGTTGTTGTTGTTGTTGTTGTTTCGGTTTAGTTTGGTTTGGTTTGGTTCGTTTGTTTGGGGGGGGGGTAATTTTATTCTTTTATTTTTTTTATTTTGTTTTGTTTTGTGGTCGGAGGTGGGGTCCATGATTAAAAATTGAAACCCTATCTCGACATGTAGTTAATAGATTTTGCCTAACATATTGAAGGTTCTGGCCTTATCTTTAACTTATATCGTTATATTAATCATATCTTTAACTTATATTATTCATACCCCTAAAT
Source organism: Sepioteuthis lessoniana (assembly GCA_963585895.1). NCBI lineage: Eukaryota > Metazoa > Mollusca > Cephalopoda > Myopsida > Loliginidae > Sepioteuthis > Sepioteuthis lessoniana. The sequence continues at coordinate 33,088 of CAUZXS010004307.1, read as the reverse complement.
TATATCTTATATTATTCATATCTTTTAAATTATATCATTTATATCTTTAAGTTATAAGTTATATTAATTTTATCTTTAACTTATATTATTCATACCCTTAATTTATATCTTATATTATTCATATCTTTAACTTAGTAGACCACTAGCGTAATGGAAAGACAACTCTGAATTTAACCTTATTTTAAGCCTTGTTCAAACAACACCTAAGAGGACTATGGTGTTCATTTGTATCGGCCCTCACTCTTCCCTTGTGGTGTAAAGGGAGGAAACTTACCGCATGGTTAACTCTCAACCGTCCATATAAAGATGCCGAGGTCTGCACCCAGACACAGGCGTAAATTCATGGCCCACAAGGGTGACATAGGTAACCAAATTTTTTTTGCTGTTTTAATTGTTTTGTTTTTTTTCGTTTGTTTTTTTTTTTTTTTTTTTTTTTGGTGGGGAGGTCAATAATTTCTATAATTAAACGATTTTCTCACTTAGTTTTATGTTCATCTTTTTCACTCATTTTTTTTCTTTTTTTATTCACGTTTTTTTTCATTCTTTCTTTCTTTCTTTCTTTCTTTCTTTCTCGTTCATCCTTATTGATTCTTTCTTATTTCCCCTTTTTTCAACCCCATCCTTCTTTTTTATCCTTTCTTTCTTTCTTTTTTCTTTTCTCAATCTTTTTTTCTTTCTTTCTTTCACGTTTTTCTTTTATTCATCCTTCCTTCATTCCTTTTTTTCATTTTTTCTTTCTTTTGTGATCTTCTTTTTTCATAATTTCTTTCTTTCTTTCTTCACCGTTCTTCTTTTTTATTCTTTCTTTTTTTCATGTTCTTCTATATTCTTTCTTTCTTATCCCTCCCCTTTCTTTCTTTCTACTCCGTCCTTCTTTTTTATCCTTTTTTTTTCTTTCACGTTCTTCTTTTTTCATCCTTCCTTCCATCTTTCCTTCCTTCCTTCCTTTTTTCTTTCATTCGTGATATTTTTTCATAATTTCTTTCTTTCATTCTTCACCGTCCTTCATTTTTATCCTTTCTTTCTTTCGTTCTTACTTTCTATCATACTCGTCTTTTTTTTTTTTTTTCATCCTTCTTTCTTTCCTCCTTTCCTTGCTTTCACAGTTTTTTTATTCTTTCTTACTTACTTTCTTTCTTTCTTTCTTTCTTTCACTTTTCGTTATTTATTTATTTGTTTATTCATTTATTGATACAAGGAGGCGCCCAGTACGCCTGGAATTATGGAAAGGGCGACTTATATGTAGGTATTTGCAAAGCTTAACATTGTTTGATCCAAAAACAAACAAGGTGGGGTACACTATACGGTGCCAATTTCTTAAGTGGGGAAAACCACTTACCTTGAAAATCAGCATTCAAAATCCTCTGCCTAAACTTAAATACCAACTCTAAGATCCTTAAAGATGCTCATGATGACTTTTCACTATTGTTAGCAAGTTACTGAATATGCCCCCAGGACCTGTTATGGTTAAGCCTTACTATCCATCTATCTTCAACAATTTCGTCTGTCTCCCTGTCAGCTGAGGGCTGCCAACTTGACTCCAGCTGCCCAGAGATCTTGCCCCCAACCCTCCATTTCTGACATCTTCAATGTTAGAGGGAGTTTCCTTTCGGTCTTTGGCATAAGTTGGACCGTCTATTTGGGAGGTCTTCTATTCAGGAGGTCTGCTATCGTTGTGGATCAGCGAACCCTCCTTAAAACTGATACTTCGGATATCAGACTAAAATCTCCGAATTAAAGATATCCATCTTCAGATTTCTACTCTCTCTCTCTCTCTCTCTCTCTCTCTCTCTCTCTCTCTCTCTCTCTCTCTCTCTCTCTTTTTCCTTCCATGTGCCTAACTTTAATTTTTTTTCTCCTTCCTTCTCTACAATGCTATCTAATTCTTTTCTATTTTTCTTTCACGTTTTCTTTTTTCTTTCCTAATCGTTTCTTATTTTCTTTCAGGTTTATTTTTGTCTTCTTTCTTTCTTTCTTTCTTTCTCTCGCGTTATTATTTTTCTCATTTTGTTCTTTCTTTCTTTCTTTCTTTCTCGTTATTATTTTTCTTATGTTGTGCTTTCTTTCTTTCTTTCTTTCTCGTTATTATTTTTCTCATTTTGTTCTTTCTTTCTTTCTTTCTCGTTATTATTTTTCTCATTTTGTTCTTTTTTTCTTTCTTTCTTTCTTTCTCGTTATTATTTTTCTTATGTTGTTCGTTCTTTATTTATTTATTTATTTATTTATTTATTTCTCGTTATTATTTTTCTCAATTTGTTCTTTCTTTCTTTCGCATTATTATTTTTCTTATGTTGTTCTTTCTTTCTTTCTTTCGTTATTATTTTTTCGTCTTATCTTTCTTTCGCTTTCCTTTTTCTGACCTTTCTTTCTTTCTTTCTTTCTTTCATTTACTTCTTTTTCCATGCCATTTCTTTCTTTCTTTCTTTCTTTCTTTCTTTCTTTACCATCGTTTATGTATCTTCATTTCTTTCTTTCTTCTTTCATGTTCTTCTTTTTCATACTTTCTTTCTTTCTTTCTTTCTTTCTTTCACGTTCTTCTTTTTTCATTACTTCCTCCAATCTTTTTTTTCACGTTTTTTTATTCATTCTTTCTTTCTTCCTCGTCCTTCTTCTCATTCTTTCTTTCTTTCTTGTTCTTCTTTTTACTTGCCTTTGTTTTTTTTCTTTCTCTATTTATTTTCCCGACCCATGTATATTAAATGTTTACTCAACACTCACCTCTTATTTATTTACTGTGATTTATTTTTACATCTCTTTCTTTTGTAACTTTATTTTGATGGATATTTCTTTTCTTATTTCTTTTTTTTTTTTTCTTTTGAATGATATATTTATTTACTAAAGAAAATGTATCTTTAAAAAACACCGATAATCTACAAATTCCTATTTCGTCTGAATAATCTTCCTATTAACTACGGCTTATCTTAGGTTAGTTGTTTGGTTGGGTTTATGGCATTTCAACCTTGTTTGGGTTATTTTATGCCAAAGTTAGTAATATCTAAGGTCCTTAATTATATATAAAACATAAATTATGTTCACAATCATTTTTAAGTTTGTAAATATTCTATTCTGAGTTGTAATATCATTCATATTATTATATAGTTGTTATATCATTCATATTATTATATAGTTGTTATATCATTCATATTATTATATAGTTGTTATATCATTCATATTATTATATAGTTGTTATATCATTCATATTATTATATAGTTGTAATATCATTCATATTATTATATAGTTGTTATATCATTCATATTATTATATAGTTGTAATATCATTCATATAATTATATAGTTGTTATATCATTCATATTATTATATAGTTGTTATATCATTCATATTATTATATAGTTGTTATATCATTCATATTATTATATAGTTGTTATATCATTCATATTATTATATAGTTGTTATATCATTCATATTATTATATAGTTGTAATATCATTCATATTATTATATAGTTGTTATATCATTCATATTATTATATAGTTGTAATATCATTCATATTATTATATAGTTGTAATATCATTCATATTATTATATAGTTGTAATATCATTCATATTATTATATAGTTGTTATATCATTCATATTATTATATAGTTGTTATATCATTCATATTATTATATAGTTGTAATATCATTCATATTATTATATAGTTGTTATATCATTCATATTATTATATAGTTGTAATATCATTCATATTATTATATAGTTGTTATATCATTCATATTATTATATAGTTGTTATATCATTCATATTATTATATAGTTGTTATATCATTCATATTATTATATAGTTGTTATATCATTCATATTATTATATAGTTGTAATATCATTCATATTATTATATAGTTGTTATATCATTCATATTATTATATAGTTGTAATATCATTCATATTATTATATAGTTGTTATATCATTCATATTATTATATAGTTGTTATATCATTCATATTATTATATAGTTGTAATATCATTCATATTATTATATAGTTGTTATATCATTCATATTATTATATAGTTGTAATATCATTCATATTATTATATAGTTGTTATATCATTCATATTATTATATAGTTGTTATATCATTCATATTATTATATAGTTGTAATATCATTCATATTATTATATAGTTGTTATATCATTCATATTATTATATAGTTGTTATATCATTCATATTATTATATAGTTGTAATATCATTCATATTATTATATAGTTGTTATATCATTCATATTATTATATAGTTGTTATATCATTCATATTATTATATAGTTGTTATATCATTCATATTATTATATAGTTGTTATATCATTCATATTATTATATAGTTGTTATATCATTCATATTATCATATAGTTGTTATATCGTTATATAGTTTGGTTTGGTTTGGTTTCTTTGTTTAATGGCATATCAAACTTTGTAGTTTATTTAATGCCAAAGCTATTCTCCTAGAAGAACAGTAGTGGTACTATTTAACCCATAGCTGGGAGGATGCGGGGGTTCATACCTTTCCCAAAGGGTATTTGCCCGAAAGTGAACGTAATAGCGCGACTGGTTATATAGTTTCAAGTAACTATAATACGCAACAGAATAACAAATGTGGATTATGTGTCGACAGAGATGAAACGGTTAATCCCATAGTAAGCGAACACAGCAAAATAGCACAAAAAAAGTACAAGAATAGCTACGACTGGGTGGGAAAAGTAATCGACTGAGAACTGAGCAAGAGATTAAAGTTCGATCATACAAATAAATGGTATATGCACAAACCAGAATTCTTCCGATAGAATGAGATGCATAAAATTCTTTAGGATTTTGAAATACAAGCGGAATACCTAATCGAAGCCAGAAGACCAGATTTTGTGTTATTAGACAAGAAATAAAGAACTTGCCATTTGCCACAGAGTGAAATTAATATAAAACGAAAGGATAAACAAATGCTTGGATCTTGATAGAAAATAAAAAATAACCAGTTGAATATGAGGGTGACAGGGATACCATTTACGCTTGGGATTAACTCCAAAAGTTCTTTAAAAAAAAGACTGGAGGAATCGGAGATCAGAGGAAAAATCGAGACAATCAAGACAGGCTAGAATACTGAGAAAAGTCCAGGAGACTTGCTCTCTCTCAGACTCCTATGAAAGACAACCAGCTTACGATGGTTTAAAAACCTCGAATTAAATGATGATAATAATCTGCTTCAAATAACTATTCTCAATACAATTTGTATTCCAGTCTATTAATAATAATTTGTACACAATTAAATTTTTTCAAGTATTCCATCTAATTCTGATAATTTGCAATATTAACGTCTTATAAATAATGGTACACTTTCAAATAATTATTCCTTTTTAATAATAATAATAATAATAATAATAATTATAAACTGTCCTGGAGAATGAGGCACACAAACCCCCCCTGTGATTTTGAGATACAAACAGATCCCCGAATCTCGGTCAGACGATCAGACTTGGTAATAATAAGCAAGAAAAAAAAAGAACTTGCTGAATTGTAGACTTTGCTGTCCCGGCTGATCACAGTGTAAAATTGAAAGAAAACGAAAAGAAAGACAAGTTCATCGACCTTGCTAGAGAATCAAAAAAATCTGTGAAACATAAAAGTGATGGTGATGCCAATTGTAATTGGTGCTCTTATTAGAGTCACCAGAGGATTAATAAAGGGACTGGAGGATTTGGAAATAAGAGGATGAGCGGAGACCATCCAAACTAAAGCATTGTTGAGATCGGCCAGAATACTTAGAAAAGTCCTGGAGACATGCTGTCACTCAGACTTCAGTGGGAAATCATCAGCTAACGCTGATGGGAAAAACTCACTAAAGAGTAAAATAATTATAATAACGATGCTCAAGGCTTTACATCAGAGAGAAGAAAACTATAGCCACAGCATTGAACGTTGTGTAGATCCATCGATACGACGACTCGAAGACTGCATAAAAGAGAGCAAAGAAAGATTAATTACAACGACCAGAAACAGCACTAACAATACAAAGATCAACAGAATAGCAATAACAATACAAAGATCAACAGAATAGCACTAACAATACAAAGATCAACAGAATAGCACTAACAATACAAAGATCAACAGAATAGCAATAACAATACAAAGATCAACAGAATAGCAATAACAATACAAAGATCAACAGAATAGCAATAACAATACAAAGATCAACAGAATAGCAATAACAATACAAAGATCAACAGAATAGCACTAACAATACAAAGATCAACAGAATAGCACTAACAATACAAAGATCAACAGAATAGCACTAACAATACAAAGATCAACAGAATAGCACTAACAATACAAAGATCAACAGAATAGCAATAACTAGGAAACAGAAATGGAAATAAAGACAACTCTATGGATAGGAACAAACTGACGAAATCTCACACGAGAAAACTTCGACATGGCTAAGAAAGGGAAACTTTAAGAGAGAAACTGAACCCCTTCTAATAACAACACAAAACAACGCCATAAGGACCAATTATATAAAAGCGAAAATAAATAACATCCAACAGAATGGCAAGTGTAAGTTATGTGGTGATAGAGATGAAACGATTAATCACGTAACTTAGCGAATACAACAAATTAACACAAAAAGAGTACAAGACTAGACACAACTTGGTGGGGAAAATAATCCACTGAAAATTGTGTAAGAAATTGAAATTTGACCATACTGTCCAGTCAGCTAGGGCAGTAGAATACACCGACTGCACCTCGGCAGAGGGATAAGACCCTACCAATGAATGTCCTGTTATGACACAAAACAATCTACAGCTTTAGGGAATATGGAGCACCCCTTCATTGCAATCGTCCACAGGTCCACTCTGACCCGGAATGGTAGCACCTGATAGGGCCCTATATATAGGTTAAATAGAACTAAACTCTGTACTTATACTAAACTGGATTGTTTGAATTAGAACTATTTGACTAAACTGAATAGCTTGAAATAGAAATATCTTTGACAATTAAACTGTGTACTCATTCTAAACTGAACTATTTGAAATAGAACTGATTATTAGTAGAAAAATGAAATTGGCATTAAATAACCTACAAGGGTTGGTATGCCATAAAACCCAACCAACCAACCTGAATCCATCAAAGAGAATGAGAAGCGCAAAATTCTCTGGGCTATTTAAAATAGAACTGATTATTCGTAGAAAAATTAAATTGGCATTAAACAACCTATAAAGGTTGATATGCCATAAAACCCAACCAACTAACCAGAATCCGTCAAAGAGAATGAGAAGCGCAAAATTCTCTGGGATTTTGAGATACAAACAGAACACCAAATCTCGGCCAGACAACAAGAGTCTAGAACAATTTTAAATGCCAGTACACAAACTCTGGAAACTTATTGAAGGCACCACGTATATACATATATATATATGATGTTTATGATATATATATATATATATATATATATATATATATATATATATGTATCATATTTGAAGCATCATATATATATATATGATGCTTCAAATATGCCTATGTGATATTAACCCTTTTCTACTTCCGCTTGCTACATAGTCTGGAACAGGCAGCAGGTGGTATAGGCCTCCATATGAACGCAGACTAAGCAGAATACATATTCTTTAATCAAAGAAGTGACATTTCTACACTAAATGGTGGTCCAATGAAACTAGTTGACAAGTTCACCTTCCTAGGAAGCAGCGTCTCATCAACCAAAAATGACTTGAACAGTAATCGATAGGCTATCGGTCATATGGAAGTCAGACTTGTCCGATAAAATAAAACGCATTTTTTTCCAAGCAGCGGTTATAACAGTACTGTTATATAGATACACCACGTGGACGCTAACTAAGCGTATGAAGAAAAAGTTTGACGGCAATTACACAAGAATGCTACGAGCTGTATTGAACAAGTCCTAGAAGCAACACCCCACAAAACAGCAACTGTACAGGCATTTACTACCCATCCCGAAAACCATCCAAATTAGACGAACCAGACATGCGGGACACTGCTGGAGAAGTAAGGACGAATTCATAAACAATGTACACCTGTGAACCCCTTCATACGGACGAGCAAGTGTTGGACGACTAGCTAGAACCTATCAACAACTCTGTACTGATACAGGATGTAGCCTGGAAGATCTTCCGGGAGCGATGGACGATAGAGACGGGTGACGAGAGAGGGTCAGGGAAATCCGTGCTAGCAGCACGACATGATGATGATGATGGCTATCTCTTTGGGTCAGCGTGGACCGGGGAACAATGTCAATGAAAGAGTTACTCAACATTTTCCAGAGCTTCATAACTGAGGCCTCGCCACCAGATTCACTTCAGTGTCATAACGAGGGAACCTTTTTTTTTAGGCTACGGTGTTTTTACCCCTTAAGCAGGGGATGCAGTTGTCATATTCTCCGCCAAATAGACAGGGTAAGCTTACATTATGATATACGTATCAAAACTTCTTTTCACTATAAAAAAAAATCTGGCAGTTTATGGGGAACTTCCCTACAACTACAGTGCGTCTTTTAAGCTCTTGTAATACCCTACAGATGGTGACTCGATAATCCTAGGTCTTCTAAGTGTTTTCGAGTGTTGGTGGCCTGGTTTGCCTCTACTGCACTTCTTGACAATTGAAAAACAGTTCTGAGTACTGCTATTATATTTACCAACCCCTCCGCTCGGGCGGGATGTGACACAAGGTCAATTTTTAAGCGGAGTTTAACAGGTTTGAATTCAGAGTTTTCCTTCTCCTAGACTAGTTGCCTAGTTGAAAAAAGGCAATGAAATAGTTTAAATATTAACGTAAATATACAAATTGCTCTCCTGCACTGAAACTTTAAAAAATTGTTTTGGCTTTCTTATAAAAGGTTTTCTCAAAACTATTGGTTATACCGGGTGTCACAAAATTGATGCAACCTATTGGTATTATGATTTATAATTGAGAAAAACGCAATGGCGGTCATTTGGAACACTCGTTGAACGGGTCTTATCCTTCTGCAGAGATGCAGTCGGTGTATTCTACTGCCCCAGCTGAATTGGCTACCCATGACTGTGATGAACACCATTTGTTAGTATATATATATATATATATACGTATATATATATATATATATATATATATATATATATATATAAACATATATATTGCTCGTTGATCATGAGTATCAACAATTGAACAGGATATTTATATTTACCAACCCGTCCGCTCGGGCAGGATATGACACAAGGTCAATTTTTTAACAGGCTTTGAATTCAGAGTTTTCCTTCTCCTAGACTAGTTGCCTCACCAAGGCTGAAGAAATCAGTCTGCCCTACTATTTACCCATAGCTGGAGGGAGAATAATTGGATTCTATCCTTTCCCAAGGGTATTAGTGCTATGTGAAATGCAATCAGTCTCGTCCAGGATTTGAACTCGTGTCGCCGTGTCCATTTCCTACGACGATAACCATTACACCACGGGCACCTCTGAATACTGCTATTAGATATTATTTCATTTCCTTCCACTTGCCGAATTCTACGAGCATTTTTAACGGCTTAGAAGGTCCGTTTAGAACAATGCTTAACCATTGTTCGAACCCCTATACTAATATCAGCGATGATAAAACAAAATTTACAGCTGTATAGAATTGATAATGATATAAATACATACTGGGGGCTCATGGTGTAAGGGTTACCGTAGGAAAAGAACACGGTGACTCGAGTTCAAATCATAGATGTGACTGTTTGCTTTTCACATAGCGACAATACCATTTGGAAAGTCTATAAATCCAATTATCCATCCTCGAGCTATAGAGAAATAGTAGAACAGATTGAGGTATTTAAGCTGGGTTCTTTAACTTTAGTTAGGCAACCAGTGTAGAAGAAGGAAAACTGAATTCAAACTTGCTAAACTCTGCTGAAAAACTGACCTTGTGTCGTATCCTGCTCATGCGGCGGGGTTGGTTAAATATATATATATTTGGGGGAGTCAAGTTATACGCACCGCAGGCACCTTGCAAAATATTACAAAACACATGACTAAAGCAGTTCAAGCTGTGGTAGGTACCCGGCTGTAGTTGCTAATATTGTGGTAGTTAATGCGTTGACACGTTGTTCATTGCTTCATTCTGAGTGAGATTTGAAAGCCACACAGATGAACGTACAACGTAGAATAATTCGGGAACTTATGTTTACACGTTCATAACGCAGAGGTGCCCGTGGTGTAATGGTTATCGTCGTAGGAATTGGACACGGCAACACAAGTTCAAATCCTGGACGGATTGCATTTCACATAGCACTAATACCCTTGGGAAAGGTATGAATCCAATTATTCTCCCTCCAACTATGGGTAAATAGTAGGGCAGACTAGGTTCTTCAGCCTTGGTGAGGCAACTAGTCTAGGAGAACTAAAACTCTGAATTCAAACCTGTTAAACTCCGCTTAAAAAATTGACCTTGTGTCATATCCTGCCCGAGCGGAGGGGTTGCGTAAATATGATAACGCAGCTAAAATAGCAAAAAATATACACTTGTTGTTGTACGAAAGGTAACAAGATGGTTCAAGAAATTTTGCTCGGGTTGCAAAAACCTTGACTTGACGATCAGGCAAAGTCACGTCGGCCAAAAACCGTAAACTCCGTGGTCTTGCTCCTAGTTATACAAGGAAATCCAGCGAGTAACACTTGGTGAGTATCAGGCGAGCTTGGAATCCCATTGCCCAGTGTGATTCATCACTTTCACCATGTCGGTAAAAGCATCCGGATCTTCCTAATTGTGCCAAACGTTTTCAAAATATTGCAAAACTTTTGACTCATACTGGTACGTACACACATGTACACAATCACATGCTCACACATACACATATATATGTGTATGTGTTTGTGTGTGCGTATCTGTGTGTGTGTCATTGCATGTGCTGTAAAATGCACACGTTCTTCCCAATACTAACATTGCTGCTATAGGTGCACTTTGCACCATACGTCTGATATTAGAATGGTTGTGAACAATTCAGAAGCGCTGCTTGTTCAGTAGTACTTACGAGGATCATTAAATAAGTTTCCAGACTATTTTCGTATGGGCACTTTTATTGATAGTACACACATGAAACTCTAGTCCCCTTCGAAGTAATCTCCTCCAGCTGCAATGCACTTTTTGTACCGTTCCAACAACTTCGGAAAGGCCCCATGGAATCCTCTTATGTGAGCGTGTCAATAACCTTCGTCACAGCCTCTTTCATATCCTCAATTGTCTCATAACGACAGCCTCTGAGCTTAGGGAATAACCAAAAGTCATAGGGAGCAAGGTCTAGACTATAGGGACAGTGAGGAACTGTCTAGATGCCCATCTTAGTCAAATAGTCTGTGACAAGGATGGAGTTGTGGACTGGTGTATTGTCCTGATGGAAATGCCACTGACCCGATTTGAAGAGTGCTGGCCTCTTCCCTAGGAAACTCTTCCTGAACTCCCTTAAAACCTCAACATAATAACCCTAACCCAAACCCTTTGGTCAATCAACTGTGGTGTGTTGACTACCTTACTCCTCCCACACCTCGCATTATCCCGCACAGACTCCGTGCCTTCCTTGAATCTCTTATGCCACACAAAAACCGATGCTTGATTCATGCAAGATGCTCCAAAAGCAGTCTGAAACATTCCATATGTTTCTGTGGCATTTTTTCCAATTTAAAACTGAATTTTATTGCATATTGTTCTTCTAAAGTGTCCTCAGGCCCAGATTGCATTTTTGAAATTCACCAGCTGTGACAATCAGGCTTTAGTAGGGTGTATTCGAATTCCTGCTGTAGCTGTTCATTTGAACCTGAAATTATAAAAGTTGGTCAGTCATATGATAAAATGTATAGCAGTAACATAGTGAATTTTCAAGAGTCTACGACAATTTTAAATACCTGTACAAAAAAGTCAGGAAACTTATTGAAGGCACCACGTATGTTTATTCTCTGTTTTCAGCTAAAGCTCATGAACCATTTGAAGATTATAAAATCCGAAGGTAAAAAAGAAACAGCCTCTGGTGGTGTAATGGTTAGCAAGCTCGACTAGCAAACCTACACGAGTGAGTTCAAGTCTCATTGGGTGCCCCTTTCATATGGCCTTGTGCTACATCTAAGTAAAAAGCTTAGTAAATTTCCATAAGGGCAAGTGGAGGATGCCACTGGGAGCCCTCAGTTTGAACTTTAAATATAGATGGTGAGAGATGGACGGCCACGAACAGAACAATTGCGATTAATTCTCGTCTTCGTGTCCTTATTTCATAACAAAGCAGTCCTTTCTGGGGATGGAACTATTTTCCTCACATGTGGAAGGGTCTAGAAAAGGTAACTTAGAGATTACACATACATGCCTCGGTTGAATGGTTAGACTTCCAGTCCTCCGCTACATGTAAAAAACTAGGGTAGATTGGGCTCCCTAGCTTTGGTTGGGCGACCAGTTTAGGAGAAAGAAAAACTCTAAATTCAAAACCTGATGTTCAGGAGAATCAGTGGCAAATTGGCGTATCATTCTTTTGTTATCAGCTTATGCAAGAAGTATGGCTGGTTCTTCACAAACCTTCACCACAATAAACAGATCACCTGTGGAAGTTGTCCGACAGTCCATATCTTTAACCGAACTGTTGGGCCCTTATACGTCGATATCGACTGGAGAGGCCATTATGTGTGGGAAAGAGAGACAGAAAGAGAGAAATCATTCTGCTTTGGTTACAAATGTAAGGTTTGATAATGAATAATGCCTAATAATGTCAGTTTTTATCGAATAATTGTTGTATATTGACCTACGACCCGGCCGGGCTGTCAAAATGCACCTATGTAAATAACAGGTGCATCCGGTCGAGGAATAGCAGAGTGTAGCCTTGACCGTGGATGGGTTGAATGAGTGCAATTTGTGACGCTCACAAGAAGAAGGTGGACGTTGAACATGCCATTCCAAAGATATTGAGTGGGCGATTGAACTATTATATAACTCAGTGAAGACAGGAAGTCAGTTGGTTTGGAGACCAGACCAGTTGGGAGAAGGTGCTGGAATGAGAACATGTCCCAGAGAGGCTGGGCCCCCAGGCCCTCGGTTGAGCAGCCCAGGAGAACAGGAAAGAAATGCGATTATTGCCAATAGAGTGAGGGTCAGTATGTTGCAGTTCTGTTCGGTCTCCAACTCCCTCTCACACAGAGAGGTATATTTTTCTAAATGACTGTGTCGCTCGTCTTTACTGTGTTGTCGTTATGATTCTGCTTGCATATGTAGATATATATGTATTATGTGTTTGTATAGTTGATCCTGGTCATGGCAATACAATATAATGTTCCACTAGGAAAAGAAACCTGATATCTTTAATTGGTAAGTAATCTTTTTTATATGGTAAAAGTATATTTCCTCCAAAATGGCCATCGAATGGTTCCTAATGATCATTAACGTTTCCTAAGTAAATTGTAACCCGTTGCCATCGACTAAACAATATACTGTTCTAAAAGTAAAACAGGTTCTTCACATTTTGCCAGCCCAGTTAGCTATGTTTTATAGCCATGACCAACTATACAAACACATATGCATGCGAAATCATAACGACAACACAATAAAAACGAGCGACACAGTTCTTAGAAAAATATACCTCTCACTTTATTTGAAAGGTTTGTGTGTGAGAGGGAGTTGGAGACCGAACAGAACTGCAACATAGTGACACCCACTCTTATAGCCATCAGCACTTATTTCCCGTTCTCCTGGACAGCTCAACTGGGGGCCTGTTTTCTCTGCTGCATCATTTCTCCATCTCTCTGATCGCCAAACTCCTTAATCGGGGGCCTGAGGGCTCCCTTTGCTGGGTGCTGGCTTTCTCTACCGCATCTTGTCTCCAACTGATTGAATTTCCTGTGCACTCAGTTATATAATAGTTCCACGCCCACTCAATATCTCCCCATAACTGGCCATCGGAATATGCACTTCCGCCTTCTTTGGAATGGCATGTTTGATCGTCATCGAGCGGAAATAACTGTCATGCAGTTCACAGGTCACTCTCTTCCGATGCATCAGTTTGTGACTGTACCTTGGGATTTTAACCCTGTCCCATATTGTCAGCCAAGCTCGCCCACGCCAACGGAATATGCAACTTCCGCCGACTTTGGAATGGCATGTTTGGCCGGGTCGGAGGTCAATATACAACAGCTAAAGCTATAGAGTCTGCCGACAGTTTCTCTGCTGAGCGGTAAGACCCCACCACCAGTGGGTGTCCTAGATATGACACTAAACTATCTGATAGTAAGGCTTCATCCTGAATCTTTAGGGAATGTTGTGTACCCCTTCATTGCCATTACTCCCAGGTCAACTCTGTCTTGGTTGGTTGATTGGTTGGTTGGTTGGTTGGTTTGTTGGTTAGGTTTTATGGCACATCAACCTTTGTTGGTTATTTAACGCCAAATCCATTTTTATTCAAATCATCAGTACTATTTCAAACAATTCAGTTTAACATGAGTACACAGTTTAATTGTCAAAAATATTTCTATTTCAAGCTATTCAATCTATTCAAACAGTTCTAATTCAGCAAATTCAGTTTAATATAAGCTTAGAAGTTCTATATTAAAAAATTCAGTTTAATGTAAGTACAGTTTCAATGTCAAAAACAGTTCCACTTCAAACAATTCAGTTTAGCATAAGCAAGTAGTTTAAACGTAAGTACAATTTAATTGTCAAAAACATTTCTATTTCAAGCCATTTGGTTTAGTCAAACAGTTATGATTCAAACAATTCAGTTTAGCATAAGTTTGCAGTTAGTTCTATTTGACCCATAGATAGGGCCTTGTCAGGTACTACCATTCCGGGCCAGAGGGGACCTGGGAGCAACGGCAATGATGGGGTACACCGCATTCCCCAAAGCTCCAGCTTCACTGGAACCTCACCATCAGATTGTTTACTGTCATTACCAGGACACTCGTTTGGGAGGTTTTACCCTTCTGCAGAAGTGCAGTCGGTGCATTCTACAGCCCCCAGCTGACTGGGTAACTCTGTCCTGGATGGTAGTAACTGATAGAGTCCTATCAATAGGTCAAATAAAACTGCTAAACCATTTAACGGATGGCAAACAAATGACTGATGTTAAATTGAATTGTTAGTGTTAGATAACAATACTTGAAACAATTTAACTATGCGCTAACAAATAAGCTCTGGCTTCAACAAGTTACCAACAAACTTTTCGTTTATAAATCATATATATATGTGTGTGTGTGTGTGTGTGTATTACGTAGCTATATATATATATATATATGCATGTTCACAATTATACTCAATCATGTATAGTTCTATGTTTATATTCCTGTAACTTATATATATATATATATATATATATATATATATATATATATATATATATATCGTTGATCGTATGATCAATATAATAGTCAAATCAACGTTGTTGAAAAAGTTTTTTAAAGGTTTTAATCAGAACCAGTGCCTCAGGCCCTCATCAGAACTTTACGTTTAAAATTCTTATATATATGTATATATGTGTGTGTGTGTGTGTGTGTGTGTGTGTGTGTTAACAGGATTTAGCATTGAATAACCAATACGGCTTGATACGCCATAAAACCTAACCAACTCACCATTACATTTGGTAGCTATCTGTCAATCGTATTTTTTCTATGCGCCCAACAAAAAAAAAAAAAGAAAAAAAAAAGATAGAATTGAAAATATCTTTAAAAAGAAATTTACTTAAAGAAGATGTAGGTAAGAAAACTAAAAGGAATTGTTGTTTATCAAATCGCAACTTTTAATGGATGGGGTAGGCTTGCCTTCTTCCCTTTCCATTCTTATGACCCGAAACCGCACACCTTGCCGGCCTTTTCTGCTTACATCAAAATAGTCGAGAATTTTCACGTCTGACTCGACTTGCGATCCGAGACTTGGATAAAGTTTTTACGACTATTCTTTTTCTTTTCTTTCATTTTGGGTTATTTTTTCTTTCTTTTATATGAAGTTACTTTATCGGTAATATATATATATATATATATATATATATATATATATATATATATATATATATATATATATAATCCTATTTTTGGTTCGTCTTATACATTTTAGGGAGCCTACTTTTTATCAGAATATTTTACTCTCTTTCGTTTGATTTTTTAGGACCTTGTTTATTTTCCTTTTTTCTTTTTCTCATTTTTTCCTTTTTTTTATTTTTCTCTTCTTTTTTTTTATTAACATGTGGAAATTTTTGGTCTTCTATTTCATTATTCTTCCAAAATGGCTTTTATTTTTCATTGCGAGACATCTTGTTGAGATGTACTGTTTAACAAGTTAGTATTGAAGTTTCATTAGTATTGATTTGTGAGTTTAGTCCTCACTAGGAGACCGTTGCCTTTGTGCAGGTAGGTTGAGTTTTAGGGACGTCTTGGGTGGCGTAAAGCTTAGCGAACTAAGATAGTAGGCCATTGTGAGTGAGTTCGGTTCTCATTGAGTGTTCCGTGCTTCCGGCCACGTGCTAAAGAGATGGTTTGGTTTGGTTAGGTTTGGTTTGGTTTTATGGCATATTAACTTTTGTAGGTTATTTAACGCCAAATCCATTTTTATGTAAATAATCTGTTCTATTTAAAACAATTCAGTTTAGCATAATTACACAGTTTAATTGTCAAAAACATTTCTATTTAAAACAATTCAAGCAGTTATATGTAACAATTCAGTTAAGTGTAAATACAGTTTTAATGTCGAAAAATAGTTCTATTTCAAATAATTCAGTTAAGCATAAGCAAGCAGTTTAAATGTACGTACGGTTTGTCAAAACATTTCTATTTCAAGCTATTCAGTTTACTCAAACAATTCAGTTTAGCATAAGTATGCTGTTAGTTCTATTTAACCCATAGTTATGGCCCTATCAGGTGCTACCGCTCCGGGCCAGAGTGGACTTGGGAGCAATGGCAATGAAGGGGTACTCTGCATTCCCCAAAGCTCCAGCACTGCTGGAACCTCACCATCAGATTGTTTAGTGTCATATCCAGGACACTCGTTGGGGAGGTCTTACCCCTCTGCAGAGAAGCATCGGTGTTTTCTACTGCCCCAGCCGACTGGGCAAGTGCTAAAGAGAGCTTATGATCGATTGAATGATTGATTGATTTTGACGGCAAATCAATTCGTCCAGGGTCATTTTATGCCGAGACGTTAGGGAATTGCGTTCATTGTACATTTATTTTTAATATTTTTAAAAGTTTCTTTTGTACTTTTTTTTTTTTTTTGCTTACAGTTATGTATCAAGTATTTCTATCTTATACAAATAATTTACACACTGCTTTCTAGTTTCAATAGTTGTTTCTTTGTTTAATGGTATATGAACCATCTTGGACCGGCTCATTGGTCTAGTGGGTAGAGTGTTCATCAATGGTCCGGAAGACCTGGGTTCAATCCCAGGTCGCGTCATACCAAAGACTTTTAAAATGACACTTGATGCCTCCTTGCTTAACACTCAGCAATATAAGGTACATATCAAGAGTAAAGTGGAGCAATCCAAGGAAAGGAGTAGCATCCTCGCCTACACATTGGTGGAGTAGCTATTGAAAAGGGAGTATTCTTGAGGCCCTTGGCTACGGTCGCCAACTTTACTTATATCAACCATCTTAGATTAGCTAACATCAAATCCATTCTCATAGTAGAGGTACTATTTAAACAATAGCAAGAGGGATAAGAGGTTCAAGAGTATCAGTCCAAAAACAAATGATGTCATCCAACACGTTAGACACTACACCACGAGGATTCCTCATTCAAATATTCCTGTCTAGCACAAATAGTTAGAGGGTTTATTGGTATAATGGTTAGAGTGTTCGCTAGATGCCAGGGAGAGTGAGGTTCAATCCTAGGTTGAGTCATAACAAAGACTCAAAAAAGGGGTACTTGATGCCTTGCTTAACACTCAGCATTATAAGGAATGGATCAAGACTAAGTGAAGCAATCCAGTATAAGGTGTAGCCCCCCCCCCCCGCTCAGCTATTGAAAAGAGAAATCTTCGGGTCACCCTCGACTACGGTCAGCCAACTTACTTATATGGTTTCAAGTGAGTAGTGATATTTAGCCATAGCTATTTGTTATATTGTTTCAAATAAGTAGTGATATTTAGCCATAGCCATTTTTTATATGGTTTCAAGGTAAGCAGTGATATTTAGCCATAGCTATTTGTTATATTGTTTCAAGTAAGTAGTGATATTTAGCCATAGCCATTTGTTATATGGTTTCAAGGTAAGCAGTGATATTTAGCCATAGCTATTTGTTATATGGTTTCAAGTAAGTAGTGATATTTAGCCATAGCCATTTGTTATATGGTTTCAAGTGAGTAGTGATATTTAGCCATAGCCATTTGTTATATGGTTTCAAGGTAAGTAGTGATATTTAGCCATAGCCATTTGTTATATGGTTTCAAGTAAGTAGTGATATTTAGCCATAGCCATTTGTTATATGGTTTCAAGTGAGTAGTGATATTTAGCCATAGCCATTTGTTATATGGTTTCAAGGTAAGTAGTGATATTTAGCCATAGCCATTTGTTATATGGTTTCAAGTAACTAGTGATATTTAGCCATAGCCATTTGTTATATGGTTTCAAGTGAGTAGTGATATTTAGCCATAGCTATTTGTTATATTGTTTCAAATAAGTAGTGATATTTAGCCATAGCCATTTGTTATATGGTTTCAAGTAACTAGTGATATTTAGCCATAGCCATTTGTTATATGGTTTCAAGTAACTAGTGATATTTAGCCATAGCTATTTGTTATATGGTTTCAAGTGAGTAGTGATATTTAGCCATAGCCATTTGTTATATGGTTTCAAGGTAAGTAGTGATATTTAGCCATAGCCATTTGTTATATGGTTTCAAGTAACTAGTGATATTTAGCCATAGCCATTTGTTATATGGTTTCAAGTAACTAGTGATATTTAGCCATAGCCATTTGTTATATGGTTTCAAGTGAGTAGTGATATTTAGCCATAGCCATTTGTTATATGGTTTCAAGGTAAGTAGTGATATTTAGCCATAGCCATTTGTTATATGGTTTCAAGTAACTAGTGATATTTAGCCATAGCCATTTGTTATATGGTTTCAAGTGAGTAGTGATATTTAGCCATAGCCATTTGTTATATGGTTTCAAGGTAAGTAGTGATATTTAGCCATAGCCATTTGTTATATGGTTTCAAGTAACTAGTGATATTTAGCCATAGCCATTTGTTATATGGTTTCAAGTAACTAGTGATATTTAGCCATAGCTATTTGTTATATGGTTTCAAGTAAGTAGTGATATTTAGCCATAGCTATTTGTTATATGGTTTCAAGTGAGTAGTGATATTTAGCCATAGCTATTTGTTATATTGTTTCAAATAAGTAGTGATATTTAGCCATAGCCATTTGTTATATGGTTTCAAGTAACTAGTGATATTTAGCCATAGCCATTTGTTATATGGTTTCAAGTAACTAGTGATATTTAGCCATAGCTATTTGTTATATGGTTTCAAGTAACTAGTGATATTTAGCCATAGCCATTTGTTATATGGTTTCAAGTAACTAGTGATATTTAGCCATAGCCATTTGTTATATGGTTTCAAGTAACTAGTGATATTTAGCCATAGCTATTTGTTATATGGTTTCAAGTAAGTAGTGATATTTAGCCATAGCCATTTGTTATATGGTTTCAAGTAAGTAGTGATATTTAGCCATAGCCATTTGTTATATGGTTTCAAGTAAGTAGTGATATTTAGCCATAGCTATTTGTTATATTGTTTCAAGTAAGTAGTGATATTTAGCCATAGCCATTTGTTATATTGTTTCAAGTAAGTAGTGATATTTAGCCATAGCCATTTGTTATATGGTTTCAAGTAACTAGTGATATTTAGCCATAGCCATTTGTTATATGGTTTCAAGTAACTAGTGATATTTAGCCATAGCCATTTGTTATATGGTTTCAAGTAAGTAGTGATATTTAGCCATAGCCATTTGTTATATGGTTTCAAGTGAGTAGTGATATTTAGCCATAGCTATTTGTTATATTGTTTCAAATAAGTAGTGATATTTAGCCATAGCCATTTGTTATATGGTTTCAAGTAAGTAGTGATATTTAGCCATAGCCATTTGTTATATGGTTTCAAGTAAGTAGTGATATTTAGCCATAGCCATTTGTTATATGGTTTCAAGTAAGTAGTGATATTTAGCCATAGCCATTTGTTATATGGTTTCAAGTGAGTAGTGATATTTAGCCATAGCTATTTGTTATATTGTTTCAAATAAGTAGTGATATTTAGCCATAGCCATTTGTTATATGGTTTCAAGTAACTAGTGATATTTAGCCATAGCCATTTGTTATATGGTTTCAAGTAAGTAGTGATATTTAGCCATAGCTATTTGTTATATTGTTTCAAGTAAGTAGTGATATTTAGCCATAGCCATTTGTTATATGGTTTCAAGTAAGTAGTGATATTTAGCCATAGCTATTTGTTATATTGTTTCAAGTAAATAGTGATATTTAGCCATAGCCATTTGTTATATGGTTTCAAGTAAGTAGTGATATTTAGCCATAGCCATTTGTTATATGGTTTCAAGTAAGTAGTGATATTTAGCCATAGCTATTTGTTATATTGTTTCAAATAAGTAGTGATATTTAGCCATAGCCATTTGTTATATGGTTTCAAGTAACTAGTGATATTTAGCCATAGCCATTTGTTATATGGTTTCAAGTAAGTAGTGATATTTAGCCATAGCCATTTGTTATATGGTTTCAAGTAAGTAGTGATATTTAGCCATAGCTATTTGTTATATGGTTTCAAGTGAGTAGTGATATTTAGCCATAGCTATTTGTTATATTGTTTCAAATAAGTAGTGATATTTAGCCATAGCCATTTGTTATATGGTTTCAAGTAAGTAGTGATATTTAGCCATAGCTATTTGTTATATTGTTTCAAGTAAATAGTGATATTTAGCCATAGCCATTTGTTATATGGTTTCAAGTGAGTAGTGATATTTAGCCATAGCTATTTGTTATATTGTTTCAAATAAGTAGTGATATTTAGCCATAGCCATTTGTTATATGGTTTCAAGTAACTAGTGATATTTAGCCATAGCCATTTGTTATATGGTTTCAAGTAAGTAGTGATATTTAGCCATAGCTATTTGTTATATTGTTTCAAGTAAGTAGTGATATTTAGCCATAGCCATTTGTTATATGGTTTCAAGTAAGTAGTGATATTTAGCCATAGCTATTTGTTATATTGTTTCAAGTAAATAGTGATATTTAGCCATAGCCATTTGTTATATGGTTTCAAGTAAGTAGTGATATTTAGCCATAGCCATTTGTTATATGGTTTCAAGTAAGTAGTGATATTTAGCCATAGCTATTTGTTATATTGTTTCAAATAAGTAGTGATATTTAGCCATAGCCATTTGTTATATGGTTTCAAGTAACTAGTGATATTTAGCCATAGCCATTTGTTATATGGTTTCAAGTGAGTAGTGATATTTAGCCATAGCTATTTGTTATATTGTTTCAAATAAGTAGTGATATTTAGCCATAGCCATTTGTTATATGGTTTCAAGTAAGTAGTGATATTTAGCCATAGCTATTTGTTATATTGTTTCAAGTAAATAGTGATATTTAGCCATAGCCATTTGTTATATGGTTTCAAGTAAGTAGTGATATTTAGCCATAGCCATTTGTTATATGGTTTCAAGTAAGTAGTGATATTTAGCCATAGCTATTTGTTATATTGTTTCAAGTAAGTAGTGATATTTAGCCATAGCCATTTGTTATATGGTTTCAAGTAACTAGTGATATTTAGCCATAGCCATTTGTTATATGGTTTCAAGTAAGTAGTGATATTTAGCCATAGCCATTTGTTATATGGTTTCAAGTGAGTAGTGATATTTAGCCATAGCTATTTGTTATATTGTTTCAAATAAGTAGTGATATTTAGCCATAGCCATTTGTTATATGGTTTCAAGTAAGTAGTGATATTTAGCCATAGCCATTTGTTATATGGTTTCAAGTAAGTAGTGATATTTAGCCATAGCCATTTGTTATATGGTTTCAAGTAACTAGTGATATTTAGCCATAGCCATTTGTTATATGGTTTCAAGTAACTAGTGATATTTAGCCATAGCCATTTGTTATATGGTTTCAAGGTAAGCAGTGATATTTAGCCATAGCCATTTGTTATATGGTTTCAAGTAAGTAGTGATATTTAGCCATAGCCATTTGTTATATGGTTTCAAGTAAGTAGTGATATTTAGCCATAGCCATTTTTTATATGGTTTCAAGGTAAGCAGTGATATTTAGCCATAGCTATTTGTTATATTGTTTCAAGTAAGTAGTGATATTTAGCCATAGCCATTTGTTATATGGTTTCAAGTAAGTAGTGATATTTAGCCATAGCCATTTGTTATATGGTTTCAAGTAAGTAGTGATATTTAGCCATAGCTATTTGTTATATTGTTTCAAGTAAGTAGTGATATTTAGCCATAGCCATTTGTTATATGGTTTCAAGTAACTAGTGATATTTAGCCATAGCCATTTGTTATATGGTTTCAAGTAACTAGTGATATTTAGCCATAGCCATTTGTTATATGGTTTCAAGTAAGTAGTGATATTTAGCCATAGCCATTTGTTATATGGTTTCAAGTAACTAGTGATATTTAGCCATAGCTATTTGTTATATTGTTTCAAGTAAGTAGTGATATTTAGCCATAGCCATTTGTTATATGGTTTCAAGTAAGTAGTGATATTTAGCCATAGCCATTTGTTATATGGTTTCAAGTGAGTAGTGATATTTAGCCATAGCTATTTGTTATATTGTTTCAAATAAGTAGTGATATTTAGCCATAGCCATTTGTTATATGGTTTCAAGTAAGTAGTGATATTTAGCCATAGCCATTTGTTATATGGTTTCAAGTAAGTAGTGATATTTAGCCATAGCTATTTGTTATATTGTTTCAAGTAAGTAGTGATATTTAGCCATAGCCATTTGTTATATGGTTTCAAGTAACTAGTGATATTTAGCCATAGCCATTTGTTATATGGTTTCAAGTAAGTAGTGATATTTAGCCATAGCCATTTGTTATATGGTTTCAAGTGAGTAGTGATATTTAGCCATAGCTATTTGTTATATTGTTTCAAATAAGTAGTGATATTTAGCCATAGCCATTTGTTATATGGTTTCAAGTAAGTAGTGATATTTAGCCATAGCCATTTGTTATATGGTTTCAAGTAAGTAGTGATATTTAGCCATAGCCATTTGTTATATTGTTTCAAGTAAGTAGTGATATTTAGCCATAGCCATTTGTTATATGGTTTCAAGTAAGTAGTGATATTTAGCCATAGCCATTTGTTATATGGTTTCAAGTAAGTAGTGATATTTAGCCATAGCCATTTGTTATATTGTTTCAAGTAAGTAGTGATATTTAGCCATAGCCATTTGTTATATGGTTTCAAGTAACTAGTGATATTTAGCCATAGCCATTTGTTATATGGTTTCAAGTAAGTAGTGATATTTAGCCATAGCCATTTGTTATATGGTTTCAAGTAACTAGTGATATTTAGCCATAGCCATTTGGTATATGGTTTCAAGTAACTAGTGATATTTAGCCATAGCCATTTGTTATATGGTTTCAAGTAACTAGTGATATTTAGCCATAGCCATTTGTTATATGGTTTCAAGTAAGTAGTGATATTTAGCCATAGCCATTTGTTATATGGTTTCAAGTAACTAGTGATATTTAGCCATAGCCATTTGTTATATGGTTTCAAGTAACTAGTGATATTTAGCCATAGCCATTTGTTATATGGTTTCAAGTAACTAGTGATATTTAGCCATAAACATTTGTTATATGGTTTTAAGTAAGTAGTGATATTTAGCCATAGCCATTTGTTATATTGTTTCAAGTAAGTAGTGATATTTAGCCATAGCCATTTGTTATATGGTTTCAAGTAAGTAGTGATATTTAGCCATAGCCATTTGTTATATGGTTTCAAGTAACTAGTGATATTTAGCCATAGCCATTTGTTATATGGTTTCAAGTAAGTAGTGATATTTAGCCATAGCCATTTGTTATATGGTTTCAAGTAACTAGTGATATTTAGCCATAGCCATTTGTTATATGGTTTCAAGTAAGTAGTGATATTTAGCCATAGCCATTTGTTATATGGTTTCAAGTAACTAGTGATATTTAGCCATAGCCATTTGTTATATGGTTTCAAGTAAGTAGTGATATTTAGCCATAGCCATTTGTTATATGGTTTCAAGTAACTAGTGATATTTAGCCATAGCCATTTGTTATATGGTTTCAAGTAAGTAGTGATATTTAGCCATAGCCATTTGTTATATGGTTTCAAGTAAGTAGTGATATTTAGCCATAGCCATTTGTTATATGGTTTCAAGTAACTAGTGATATTTAGCCATAGCCATTTGTTATATGGTTTCAAGTAACTAGTGATATTTAGCCATAAACATTTGTTATATGGTTTTAAGTAAGTAGTGATATTTAGCCATAGCCATTTGTTATATGGTTTCAAGTAAGTAGTGATATTTAGCCATAGCCATTTGTTATATGGTTTCAAGTAAGTAGTGATATTTAGCCATAAACATTTGTTATATGGTTTTAAGTAAGTAGTGATATTTAGCCATAGCCATTTGTTATATGGTTTCAAGTAAGTAGTGATATTTAGCCATAGCCATTTGTTATATGGTTTCAAGTAAGTAGTGATATTTAGCCATAGCTATTTGTTATATTGTTTCAAGTAAGTAGTGATATTTAGCCATAGCCATTTGTTATATGGTTTCAAGTAACTAGTGATATTTAGCCATAGCCATTTGTTATATGGTTTCAAGTAAGTAGTGATATTTAGCCATAGCCATTTGTTATATGGTTTCAAGTAAGTAGTGATATTTAGCCATAGCTATTTGTTATATGGTTTCAAGTAAGTAGTGATATTTAGCCATAGCCATTTGTTATATGGTTTCAAGTAACTAGTGATATTTAGCCATAGCCATTTGTTATATGGTTTCAAGTAACTAGTGATATTTAGCCATAGCCATTTGTTATATGGTTTCAAGTAACTAGTGATATTTAGCCATAGCCATTTGTTATATGGTTTCAAGTAACTAGTGATATTTAGCCATAGCTATTTGTTATATGGTTTCAAGTAAGTAGTGATATTTAGCCATAGCCATTTGTTATATGGTTTCAAGTAACTAGTGATATTTAGCCATAGCCATTTGTTATATGGTTTCAAGTAACTAGTGATATTTAGCCATAGCCATTTGTTATATGGTTTCAAGTAACTAGTGATATTTAGCCATAGCCATTTGTTATATGGTTTCAAGTAAGTAGTGATATTTAGCCATAGCCATTTGTTATATGGTTTCAAGTAACTAGTGATATTTAGCCATAGCCATTTGTTATATGGTTTCAAGTAACTAGTGATATTTAGCCATAGCCATTTGTTATATGGTTTCAAGTAAGTAGTGATATTTAGCCATAGCCATTTGTTATATGGTTTCAATTAAGTAGTGATATTTAGGCATAGCCATTTGTTATATGGTTTCAAGTAAGTAGTGATATTTAGCCATAGCCATTTGTTATATGGTTTCAAGTAAGTAGTGATATTTAGCCATAGCCATTTGTTATATGGTTTCAAGTAACTAATGATATTTAGCCATAGCCATTTGTTATATGGTTTCAAGTAACTAGTGATATTTAGCCATAGCCATTTGTTATATGGTTTCAAGTAAGTAGTGATATTTAGCCATAGCCATTTGTTATATGGTTTCAAGTAACTAGTGATATTTAGCCATAGCCATTTGTTATATGGTTTCAAGTAACTAGTGATATTTAGCCATAGCCATTTGTTATATGGTTTCAAGTAACTAGTGATATTTAGCCATAGCCATTTGTTATATGGTTTCAAGTAAGTAGTGATATTTAGCCATAGCCATTTGTTATATGGTTTCAAGTAAGTAGTGATATTTAGCCATAGCTATTTGTTATATGGTTTCAAGTAACTAGTGATATTTAGCCATAGCCATTTGTTATATGGTTTCAAGTAAGTAGTGATATTTAGCCATAGCCATTTGTTATATGGTTTCAAGTAACTAGTGATATTTAGCCATAGCCATTTGTTATATGGTTTCAAGTAACTAGTGATATTTAGCCATAGCCATTTGTTATATGGTTTCAAGTAACTAGTGATATTTAGCCATAGCCATTTGTTATATGGTTTCAAGTAAGTAGTGATATTTAGCCATAGCCATTTGTTATATGGTTTCAAGTAACTAGTGATATTTAGCCATAGCCATTTCTTATATGGTTTCAAGTAAGTAGTGATATTTAGCCATAGCCATTTGTTATATGGTTTCAAGTAACTAGTGATATTTAGCCATAGCCATTTGTTATATGGTTTCAAGTAACTAGTGATATTTAGCCATAGCCATTTGTTATATGGTTTCAAGTAAGTAGTGATATTTAGCCATAGCCATTTGTTATATGGTTTCAAGTAAGTAGTGATATTTAGCCATAGCCATTTGTTATATGGTTTCAAGTAAGTAGTGATATTTAGCCATAGCCATTTGTTATATGGTTTCAATTAAGTAGTGATATTTAGCCATAGCCATTTGTTATATGGTTTCAATTAAGTAGTGATATTTAGCCATAGCCATTTGTTATATGGTTTCAAGTAAGTAGTGATATTTAGCCATAGCCATTTGTTATATGGTTTCAAGTAACTAGTGATATTTAGCCATAGCCATTTGTTATATGGTTTCAAGTAAGTAGTGATATTTAGCCATAGCCATTTGTTATATGGTTTCAATTAAGTAGTGATATTTAGCCATAGCCATTTGTTATATGGTTTCAAGTAAGTAGTGATATTTAGCCATAGCCATTTGTTATATGGTTTCAAGTAACTAGTGATATTTAGCCATAGCCATTTGTTATATGGTTTCAAGTAAGTAGTGATATTTAGCCATAGCCATTTGTTATATGGTTTCAAGTAACTAGTGATATTTAGCCATAGCCATTTGTTATATGGTTTCAAGTAACTAGTGATATTTAGCCATAGCCATTTGTTATATGGTTTCAAGTAAGTAGTGATATTTAGCCATAGCCATTTGTTATATGGTTTCAAGTAACTAGTGATATTTAGCCATAGCCATTTGTTATATGGTTTCAAGTAAGTAGTGATATTTAGCCATAGCCATTTGTTATATGGTTTCAAGTAAGTAGTGATATTTAGCCATAGCCATTTGTTATATGGTTTCAAGTAACTAGTGATATTTAGCCATAGCCATTTGTTATATGGTTTCAAGTAACTAGTGATATTTAGCCATAGCCATTTGTTATATGATTTCAATTAAGTAGTGATATTTAGCCATAGCCATTTGTTATATGGTTTCAAGTAAGTAGTGATATTTAGCCATAGCCATTTGTTATATGGTTTCAAGTAACTAGTGATATTTAGCCATAGCCATTTGTTATATGGTTTCAAGTAAGTAGTGATATTTAGCCATAGCCATTTGTTATATGGTTTCAAGTAAGTAGTGATATTTAGCCA
Source organism: Sepioteuthis lessoniana (assembly GCA_963585895.1). Classification (NCBI taxonomy): domain Eukaryota; kingdom Metazoa; phylum Mollusca; class Cephalopoda; order Myopsida; family Loliginidae; genus Sepioteuthis; species Sepioteuthis lessoniana. Next base: position 5,539 of record CAUZXS010004307.1, on the reverse strand, counting down.
TAGCCATTTGTTATATGGTTTCAAGTAAGTAGTGATATTTAGCCATAGCCATTTGTTATATGGTTTCAAGTAAGTAGTGATATTTAGCCATAGCCATTTGTTATATGGTTTCAAGTAAGTAGTGATATTTAGCCATAGCCATTTGTTATATGGTTTCAAGTAACTAGTGATATTTAGCCATAGCCATTTGTTATATGGTTTCAAGTAAGTAGTGATATTTAGCCATAGCCATTTGTTATATGGTTTCAAGTAACTAGTGATATTTAGCCATAGCCATTTGTTATATGGTTTCAAGTAACTAGTGATATTTAGCCATAGCCATTTGTTATATGGTTTCAAGTAAGTAGTGATATTTAGCCATAGCCATTTGTTATATGGTTTCAAGTAAGTAGTGATATTTAGCCATAGCCATTTGTTATATGGTTTCAAGTAAGTAGTGATATTTAGCCATAGCCATTTGTTATATGGTTTCAAGTAAGTAGTGATATTTAGCCATAGCCATTTGTTATATGGTTTCAAGTAACTAGTGATATTTAGCCATAGCCATTTGTTATATGGTTTCAAGTAAGTAGTGATATTTAGCCATAGCCATTTGTTATATGGTTTCAAGTAAGTAGTGATATTTAGCCATAGCCATTTGTTATATGGTTTCAAGTAACTAGTGATATTTAGCCATAGCCATTTGTTATATGGTTTCAAGTAACTAGTGATATTTAGCCATAGCCATTTGTTATATGGTTTCAAGTAACTAGTGATATTTAGCCATAGCCATTTGTTATATGGTTTCAAGTAAGTAGTGATATTTAGCCATAGCCATTTGTTATATGGTTTCAAGTAAGTAGTGATATTTAGCCATAGCCATTTGTTATATGGTTTCAAGTAAGTAGTGATATTTAGCCATAGCCATTTGTTATATGGTTTCAAGTAACTAGTGATATTTAGCCATAGCCATTTGTTATATGGTTTCAAGTAACTAGTGATATTTAGCCATAGCCATTTGTTATATGGTTTCAAGTAACTAGTGATATTTAGCCATAGCCATTTGTTATATGGTTTCAAGTAAGTAGTGATATTTAGCCATAGCCATTTGTTATATGGTTTCAAGTAACTAGTGATATTTAGCCATAGCCATTTGTTATATGGTTTCAAGTAACTAGTGATATTTAGCCATAGCCATTTGTTATATGGTTTCAAGTAAGTAGTGATATTTAGCCATAGCCATTTGTTATATGGTTTCAAGTAAGTAGTGATATTTAGCCATAGCCATTTGTTATATGGTTTCAAGTAAGTAGTGATATTTAGCCATAGCCATTTGTTATATGGTTTCAAGTAACTAGTGATATTTAGCCATAGCCATTTGTTATATGGTTTCAAGTAACTAGTGATATTTAGCCATAGCCATTTGTTATATGGTTTCAAGTAACTAGTGATATTTAGCCATAGCCATTTGTTATATGGTTTCAAGTAAGTAGTGATATTTAGCCATAGCCATTTGTTATATGGTTTCAAGTAAGTAGTGATATTTAGCCATAGCCATTTGTTATATGGTTTCAAGTAAGTAGTGATATTTAGCCATAGCCATTTGTTATATGGTTTCAAGTAACTAGTGATATTTAGCCATAGCCATTTGTTATATGGTTTCAAGTAAGTAGTGATATTTAGCCATAGCCATTTGTTATATGGTTTCAAGTAAGTAGTGATATTTAGCCATAGCCATTTGTTATATGGTTTCAAGTAACTAGTGATATTTAGCCATAGCCATTTGTTATATGGTTTCAAGTAACTAGTGATATTTAGCCATAGCCATTTGTTATATGGTTTCAAGTAACTAGTGATATTTAGCCATAGCCATTTGTTATATGGTTTCAAGTAACTAGTGATATTTAGCCATAGCCATTTGTTATATGGTTTCAAGTAACTAGTGATATTTAGCCATAGCCATTTGTTATATGGTTTCAAGTAAGTAGTGATATTTAGCCATAGCCATTTGTTATATGGTTTCAAGTAACTAGTGATATTTAGCCATAGCCATTTGTTATATGGTTTCAAGTAACTAGTGATATTTAGCCATAGCCATTTGTTATATGGTTTCAAGTAAGTAGTGATATTTAGCCATAGCCATTTGTTATATGGTTTCAAGTAAGTAGTGATATTTAGCCATAGCCATTTGTTATATGGTTTCAAGTAACTAGTGATATTTAGCCATAGCCATTTGTTATATGGTTTCAAGTAACTAGTGATATTTAGCCATAGCCATTTGTTATATGGTTTCAAGTAACTAGTGATATTTAGCCATAGCCATTTGTTATATGGTTTCAAGTAAGTAGTGATATTTAGCCATAGCCATTTGTTATATGGTTTCAAGTAACTAGTGATATTTAGCCATAGCCATTTGTTATATGGTTTCAAGTAACTAGTGATATTTAGCCATAGCCATTTGTTATATGGTTTCAAGTAACTAGTGATATTTAGCCATAGCCATTTGTTATATGGTTTCAAGTAACTAGTGATATTTAGCCATAGCCATTTGTTATATGGTTTCAAGTAAGTAGTGATATTTAGCCATAGCCATTTGTTATATGGTTTCAAGTAACTAGTGATATTTAGCCATAGCCATTTGTTATATGGTTTCAAGTAACTAGTGATATTTAGCCATAGCCATTTGTTATATGGTTTCAAGTAACTAGTGATATTTAGCCATAGCCATTTGTTATATGGTTTCAAGTAACTAGTGATATTTAGCCATAGCCATTTGTTATATGGTTTCAAGTAACTAGTGATATTTAGCCATAGCCATTTGTTATATGGTTTCAAGTAACTAGTGATATTTAGCCATAGCCATTTGTTATATGGTTTCAAGTAACTAGTGATATTTAGCCATAGCCATTTGTTATATGGTTTCAAGTAACTAGTGATATTTAGCCATAGCCATTTGTTATATGGTTTCAAGTAACTAGTGATATTTAGCCATAGCCATTTGTTATATGGTTTCAAGTAAGTAGTGATATTTAGCCATAGCCATTTGTTATATGGTTTCAAGTAACTAGTGATATTTAGCCATAGCCATTTGTTATATGGTTTCAAGTAACTAGTGATATTTAGCCATAGCCATTTGTTATATGGTTTCAAGTAACTAGTGATATTTAGCCATAGCCATTTGTTATATGGTTTCAAGTAACTAGTGATATTTAGCCATAGCCATTTGTTATATGGTTTCAAGTAACTAGTGATATTTAGCCATAGCCATTTGTTATATGGTTTCAAGTAACTAGTGATATTTAGCCATAGCCATTTGTTATATGGTTTCAAGTAACTAGTGATATTTAGCCATAGCCATTTGTTATATGGTTTCAAGTAACTAGTGATATTTAGCCATAGCCATTTGTTATATGGTTTCAAGTAACTAGTGATATTTAGCCATAGCCATTTGTTATATGGTTTCAAGTAACTAGTGATATTTAGCCATAGCCATTTGTTATATGGTTTCAAGTAACTAGTGATATTTAGCCATAGCCATTTGTTATATGGTTTCAAGTAACTAGTGATATTTAGCCATAGCCATTTGTTATATGGTTTCAAGTAACTAGTGATATTTAGCCATAGCCATTTGTTATATGGTTTCAAGTAACTAGTGATATTTAGCCATAGCCATTTGTTATATGGTTTCAAGTAACTAGTGATATTTAGCCATAGCCATTTGTTATATGGTTTCAAGTAACTAGTGATATTTAGCCATAGCCATTTGTTATATGGTTTCAAGTAACTAGTGATATTTAGCCATAGCCATTTGTTATATGGTTTCAAGTAACTAGTGATATTTAGCCATAGCCATTTGTTATATGGTTTCAAGTAACTAGTGATATTTAGCCATAGCCATTTGTTATATGGTTTCAAGTAACTAGTGATATTTAGCCATAGCCATTTGTTATATGGTTTCAAGTAACTAGTGATATTTAGCCATAGCCATTTGTTATATGGTTTCAAGTAACTAGTGATATTTAGCCATAGCCATTTGTTATATGGTTTCAAGTAACTAGTGATATTTAGCCATAGCCATTTGTTATATGGTTTCAAGTAACTAGTGATATTTAGCCATAGCCATTTGTTATATGGTTTCAAGTAACTAGTGATATTTAGCCATAGCCATTTGTTATATGGTTTCAAGTAACTAGTGATATTTAGCCATAGCCATTTGTTATATGGTTTCAAGTAACTAGTGATATTTAGCCATAGCCATTTGTTATATGGTTTCAAGTAAGTAGTGATATTTAGCCATAGCCATTTGTTATATGGTTTCAAGTAACTAGTGATATTTAGCCATAGCCATTTGTTATATGGTTTCAAGTAACTAGTGATATTTAGCCATAGCCATTTGTTATATGGTTTCAAGTAACTAGTGATATTTAGCCATAGCCATTTGTTATATGGTTTCAAGTAAGTAGTGATATTTAGCCATAGCCATTTGTTATATGGTTTCAAGTAACTAGTGATATTTAGCCATAGCCATTTGTTATATGGTTTCAAGTAACTAGTGATATTTAGCCATAGCCATTTGTTATATGGTTTCAAGTAAGTAGTGATATTTAGCCATAGCCATTTGTTATATGGTTTCAAGTAACTAGTGATATTTAGCCATAGCCATTTGTTATATGGTTTCAAGTAAGTAGTGATATTTAGCCATAGCCATTTGTTATATGGTTTCAAGTAAGTAGTGATATTTAGCCATAGCCATTTGTTATATGGTTTCAAGTAACTAGTGATATTTAGCCATAGCCATTTGTTATATGGTTTCAAGTAAGTAGTGATATTTAGCCATAGCCATTTGTTATATGGTTTCAAGTAACTAGTGATATTTAGCCATAGCCATTTGTTATATGGTTTCAAGTAAGTAGTGATATTTAGCCATAGCCATTTGTTATATGGTTTCAAGTAAGTAGTGATATTTAGCCATAGCCATTTGTTATATGGTTTCAAGTAACTAGTGATATTTAGCCATAGCCATTTGTTATATGGTTTCAAGTAAGTAGTGATATTTAGCCATAGCCATTTGTTATATGGTTTCAAGTAACTAGTGATATTTAGCCATAGCCATTTGTTATATGGTTTCAAGTAACTAGTGATATTTAGCCATAGCCATTTGTTATATGGTTTCAAGTAAGTAGTGATATTTAGCCATAGCCATTTGTTATATGGTTTCAAGTAACTAGTGATATTTAGCCATAGCCATTTGTTATATGGTTTCAAGTAACTAGTGATATTTAGCCATAGCCATTTGTTATATGGTTTCAAGTAAGTAGTGATATTTAGCCATAGCCATTTGTTATATGGTTTCAAGTAACTAGTGATATTTAGCCATAGCCATTTGTTATATGGTTTCAAGTAAATAGTGATATTTAGCCATAGCCATTTGTTATATGGTTTCAAGTAAGTAGTGATATTTAGCCATAGCCATTTGTTATATGGTTTCAAGTAAGTAGTGATATTTAGCCATAGCATTTGTTATATGGTTTCAAGTAAGTAGTGATATTTAGCCATAGCC